>JAULKK010000011.1:612341-624202 GCA_032355705.1 Rubia peregrina
TTACATGATTGCTGACACTGCCTACAATGAAATGATGAATGGTGATGCACTTTACTAAAAGTATATGGAAATGTTATATTGGATGTTTAAATGTGACATCAAAATATTAACTGTGATTTATGCGTCACGCAGATGGAATAAACCAGTCCATCATCATCAGGTTTGTTGATGTATATAGTTTTGATCAAGGCTTTATATCTTTGGTGTTGGCGCTTTTTGTTATCTTCATTTGATTTTCTTAAGTGAAACTCATTCAGTTTCTTTATCTCGCAGTGGGGAAAGTGGGGCTGGGAAGACTGAAACAGCAAAAATTGCAATGCAATATTTGGCTACACTTGGTGGAGGTAGCAATGGGATAGAGTGTGAAGTTCTACAGACAAGCTGCATTTTGGAGGCATTTGGGAATGCCAAAACATTGAGGAATGCTAACTCCAGTAGATTTGTTAGTTCTCTTCATCCATATATTCTAACTTTTAAACATGGAGGAGCATCTCACTTTTGTCTGTCTTTAATGATATTCCAAATATTTCACTCTGCCTCATATAATTGTCTTTTTGTTACAGGGAAAGTTGATTGAAATTCATTTTACTGGACACGGAAAAATATGTGGTGCTAAAATACAGACCTGTGAGAATCCTTTTCTCAGAAGTTTTATACTTTCATCCACGATTATTTACTTTGTTGAGCTGACTTGATTCATTTGGTTATCTTTTGCCTTCCCCATGGCGACTCCAATCTGTAAAATAGTTCTACTTGAAAAGGTAATATTCTCTAGCCTTTTTTATCCCTTACTTTAGGTTGTATCTATCTGGTTGACTAAGCTCTTGAAAATTAAATTCAACCAGTCCAGGGTTGTCCAGCTCAACAGTGGTGAGAGGTCCTATCACATCTTTTACCAGCTTTGTGCTGGAGCTCCGTCTAGCTTGAGAGGTTTGTTTTTCCACCTTTAAAATAATTATAACATTTTTTGGTAGATCTGCTCTTCTCATTCTACTATGAAATTTTGGTGTTTCTGAATTGGAGGAGTGGGGTTTAAATATTCGGGCAAACTATTTCCCTTCACTAATGAGTACATCTTAGAAAACTGTGCAATTACTGAATATTCATCGCCTCTTCTTTCTATCTTCCAAATAATTTTTTGACCTATGTGTAATGCATACAAGGTGATCCTCATGAGTGCATGATACAACAGTCAAACACAAGGTTACTTCTAAAATATTTTAAATTTGTTGGAAATAAATTATCATATTTATGGATCATTGGCTGAATTTGGGGGGTCTTCATAACCATTGTCTAGTTTATGGGTGGTTTTGCCAAGATCATACAACTGGGTTTCTCCTCAAAACCATTGGTTTCTCATGTTATTTCGTGTTCCAGGTTGCTATTATTTGTTCACTTTTTTCTTTTGGTTTGGAACATTATTTTTCTTTCTTAGAACTATTGCATTATTCTTTCCAGAGAAACTCAAGTTAAAAGAGGCAAATGAGTACCAGTATCTCAACCAGAGCGGGTGCTTAAACATTCACGATGTTGATGATGCACAAATGTTTCATTTACTGACGGTAATTTATGCATATAATTTGACTTCAAGTTCATTCTAGTTCTATGTTATTTTTGCATTATGTTGCTAATTTTCAAGGACACTTTCTGACTTACCAGGAGGCTTTCAATACCCTCAGAATTTCCAATGAAAACCAAGAATATATTTTTGAGATGCTTGCTGCAGTGTTATGGTTGGGTAACATAGCTTTTCAAGTGAGTGACAGTGACAGCCATACTGAGGTAGTGGACAGTGAAGGTAAGCTACATAAGTAGGTTTGTTTTTGTAATAGCAACTCTTTCCACTTCTCGAGCCTTATTCCTTTGTTTTGCTTTGTAAAGATGGATTTGCAGCTTGTCTTGTTGGGTGATTAAATAAATATAAAAATGAGCTCAGAAGGCATAAGTAAGCTATGATATCTGTTTGGAGACATTCAGCTGAATAAATTAAGTAGTGAATGCATTTGAAAGAAATAGGGGTAGTTTCATTAGATGAGTTATGAGGAACTTGTTTTAAATAGTTCGGACGTGTGTAGGAGACTCTTGTGTGTGCCCCTGTAGGGTGTGTCAACAAAGAAGCTAATAACCCAAATAAATAGAAAGGAAAGGCCCAATCTTATTTTTTTCCGGAAAGGAACCAAGAAATTAGATATTTAGAATAATGAAAACCAACAAAAGCATGTATCTGACCAAGCACGATGGAGAAGTATGATTCAACTAACATGATAACTGTTCAGTTGTTGCACGCAGTTTGTCTTGTGAAGTTTTATGCATGACATTTCTATTTTGTTCTGGCATCCTTTCTGGTTTCGTTATTTTTTTGTCTGTTTTATAAATCACAAACAAGGGTATCATGACTAACCTGTTTGCTTTTTCTTCATATATCGGCAGCTGTTTCCAATGCATCTAGCTTGATAGGTTGCAGTTCCCAAGATCTCAAGCTAGCTTTAACCACTCATAAGATACGAGCTGGAAAAGATACAGTTGCAAAAAGGCTGACTCTTCAACAGGTTCATATCCACATCTTTAATTCTTTATCTGCTCTGTTGGATGCATGCACAAAAAAGAATAGAATATTAAATACACATGTTGGCCAAAGCACATTTCCGTTCATTCAACTTACACTTGCAGTAATTTTATGTTTTGTCTTAGGCTGTTGATACCAGAGATGCTTTGGCGAAGTTCATCTATGCAAGTTTGTTTGACTGGCTTGTAGATGAGATCAATGATTCACTTACCATGTGCAAACAATTTGGTGGGAGATCCATTAGTGTTCTGGATATATATGGATTTGAGTCATTCAAGGTGACTTTCTTTTCATTTCTTTGTTTGTATATATGTGACTATGAGATTCTATAAGTAGATGACAAAATTGCTTGTTCTTTTCAGAGAAATAGTTTTGAGCAGCTCTGTATAAACTATGCAAATGAGAGACTCCAGCAACATTTCAATCGACATCTATTCAAACTTGAGCAGGAGGTATGACTCTATACCTATCACTATGTGTTGCCTATGGGTGGTTTCTGCACTGAGTGTGTATCTGTTATTCTTCCTACATTTGAATATATACTGGAAGCATTTAATTACTTAAGTGATGGTAAGATAGAGGTTTTATCATGCATGCTTCTATCGTTTTTACTCCCTGGCCTTGAAGGGATTCATTTGAGTATTCCTACTGGTAAATCATTTGAACCATAGGCTCTGTGCTTAAAAAGACTCATATTGGCAAACATCGTCCTGAAATGAAACCTATTCATTGCTCTTAAATGATCAGTAAGATCACAAAGCTTTTATGTTTTTGCAGGAGTATGAAATGGATGGAATTGATTGGACAAAGGTGGAATTCGAAGACAATCAGAAATGCTTAAATCTGTTTGAGAATGTATGTTTTTCCTTCCTCTATCACATTCTCTCACAGAACTGCATTTCCAGATCTGGGTATTCATGAATGCAGCTTTCAGGAAGAATTGCTTTCTACATTAGATACACATATTTTTTATTAAGTCTTCTTCGTATTTTAATGGATTTTATGCTTTCTTGTGATGTCTCTTGCAGAAACCTATTGGGCTGATATCTTTGTTGGATGAGGAATCAAATTTTCCCAAGTCCTCAGATTTGACTCTGGCGGATAAGCTTAAGAAGCACTTGGAAGCCACTCCTTGTTTTAAAGGAGAAAGAGCCGGTGGTGCCTTCAGCATCCACCATTACGCCGGAGAGGTACACATGTTTATATCACTTATGTGCCGAAAACTACACCCTAAGATATCTGTGGAATTTAAAGGAATAAGGTTACCTGTTATTTTTGCTTGGTTTTAATTTCCTCTCATTGTTAAACTGATTTTTCTTGTTTGCTTGTGATCAGTTGATTTTCAACGTTAATGATTTATTTTGCTACTTCAACTAGGTTACTTATGACACAAGTGGCTTTTTGGAGAAGAACAGAGATCCTATTCACTCTGGGACCATCCAGCTGCTTTCTTCTTCAAGGAGCCATCTTTCTCAGTTGTTTGCCGCTTTAGTAACAAACATACCACCAAAAGTCTCAAGTTCACCGCTGCAATCAGGAGTCATGGATTCACAAAAGCAAAGTGTTGCCACCAAGTTTAAGGTAAAAATTTGTACTGGGACTTGTGAAAAGGGTGAAAAAAGACTATCAACTTACTGATAATGATTTCATTATTGGCTGCAACAATGAATGTAAAAGTTAAACAGATAGGATGTCGTTTTGAGCAAGTTATTTGACTGGGAAACTAAAACAAATACCCATCACTTCCCCAGACACCATAGCAACTTATTATGAAGTTTCAGTACAAGGTTTTCACTTGCAATTTGGAAGTGCCTTTTGAAGTTCTTGCAAAATTCTTTTGAATGTTAAGAAACTGGTTTCTGAGTGTAGCAGATGTAGGTTGTGCTCTACTATGCCTGATGCTTTTCCTGGCTTGGAATAAACACCACCACCTTTTTCTACTACTAAGTCATGAGTTTCATTTATGCATGCAGGGTCAGCTATTCAAATTAATGCAGCAGTTGGAGCATACCACACCCCATTTCATTCGCTGTATAAAACCAAACAATAAGCAGCTTCCTGGCCTTTATGATAAAGATGTTGTATTGGATCAGCTTAGATGTTGCGGGGTTCTAGAGGTTGTCAGGATCTCAAGGTCTGGATATCCCACTCGAATCACCCATAAAGACTTCAAAAAAAGGTAAAGTGGGAGACTCATTTCCTCCTCCCTCGCCACCTAAAAAAAGTTTGTAAAGTATTCACATATGGTTTTTAGGTATGGATGCCTTCTTCCGGAGCATCGTATGAAGCAAGATTCATTGAGTTCTTCACTTGCAATACTACAGCAATTTGGTATCATTCCCGAAATGTACCAAGTGGGCTTCACCAAATTGTTTTTTCGCGCTGGACAGGTTAGTTGCAGACCATTCTTAGGGTTTTCCATGTGTTCTCCATTTATCATCCCTCGACTTGGAGGAATAGTTGAGACTCATTTGATGGGGTTGTCTCTCACTTCTGTTTTGGTGAGCTATAGATCGGTGCATTGGAGGAAGTTAGGAAACAAGTCCTACAAGGAACTCTCGAGGTGCAAAAGTGCTATCGTGGTCATCGGGCTCGTCGCCACTTCCAAGAGCTCAAGGAAGGAGTCACAACACTGCAATCATGTAAGTAAGATGTTATCTCTTCTGTTCATCAACAGTTTGAGATGTGTTGCGCTACACACAACCACCACACCAAACCTTTATTCCACGCCAAACCTTTTGCATTAATATTTTTCTCCATAGGCTTCACAAACTTAATATTTTTTTCATTTGGCTCCTGTATTGGATCTAAATTTGCTGGGAGATAAAACCTTAATTCAGCTATCTCCGTGATGATATGTAGAAGAATCAGAATCACAGTTGATGTTTTTCGTGCAGTTGTTCGAGGTGAAATTGCCCGAAAAGAGTTTTGTGCTTTGGTTGACTTAAGGGCACAAGTTGCTGAGAAAGACTTTGAGGAGCAATTGACAGCAGTTCTGCAAATACAATCAGGTCAGTTCTTCATGCATTTATGACCCGGGTTGGGCTTTTTGAATTAAGTTGATATCCTATTCTAAAATTCTGCTCGGTACAGGCATCCGGGGTTGGTTGGCTCGAAGGCATTTGGATCATTTGCAGAGCTCAAAAGCATTGGGTCAAATACATAGACGAGGGAGAACGCTTTCAGAAGTAATGGTACTTATTTCTTTACTAACTTCTACTGTTCCCCAAGTGGATTACACATTGTCGCCATCAAAATGTTGTGTATTGTCATCTCATCTCTCAGTCTTGAGACTTTAATGGTAATTTAAATGAATGTTGGCTATCAGGGATTGAGAAAAGGAAATATGCCTTCGCTTGAGGAGCTCCAGAGACGAGTTCTGGCGGCTGAGGCTAACCTGGAGAACAAGGAGATAGAGAACACCGCGCTCAAAGAGCAACTACATGTGTTTGAGGTACGCTGGTTGGAGTATGAAGCCAAAATGAAATCGATGGAGGATACTTGGCAAAAGCAGATGGTATCTTTACAAGTAAGCTTTGCATGCAATTCAGATTAGGGAAAAATACTATTTTTACTCCATCTGTCCCATTAAAAGCTTATTTTGGGTGTCGTACTTGAATCACCTTAAAAGTTGTACTTCTGACGATATTCACTTTCGTAATGCAGATGAGTCTGGCTGCAGCAAAGAAAAGTCTCGGTGCAGATCAACCTCCAGTTCAACCCGCCACAAGGCTCGAGGTTCTAACGTCCCCTCGCTGTTATGATTCCGAGGACACAATGTCTGGAGGAACCCAAACTCCAGGTGGAAACACGCCCATTCTCAGACTCGCGAACAATGGCTTAGATGTCGGAACTGGTCAAGAAACAAATTATGGACCGAATTCAGTCGACCACTTGGCCAAGGAATTTGAACACCGGAAGCAGACTTTTGACAACGATGTCAAAGCGATCGTTGAAGTCAAGTCCGGAGAGGGCACTGATGGGGAACTCCGTCGGCTCAAACTCAGGTTCGAGACATGGAAAAAGGACTACAAGACCCGGTTAAGGGAAGCGAAGGCAAAGCTGCAGAAACCAGATGGAGAGAAAAGAAACCGAAAATGGTGGGTAAAGAAGAGCAAGATGTTACCCTTTTAAACATCACCTTTCCTATTTTTCTTGTGTGTGTGTATATCATGATCAGTCATCTCATATAACTTGCTTTTCCTCCATTTCCTTGTTTTAGGTTTTTGCATAGTTTTGTACATACTATATAGTCTGTTCATTATATAGCTTAGGTTACCTAGATTGTACTAGTGAAAACATGCATTAGGCATATTTCATCTTCAGAGACAATCAGCTTTCAAGTTCACTGGTGCATACTCAGACAACACTAACACTGACAACATATGAAGCTGACAACAATGTTTGAATCATGATTGAATCATTGATGATAACATTACAAGACAGTGGGGCGGGGAGCTTAAGATGCTAACAGTTTTTTTCATTCACAAGTGCTGTTTTTGCAGGGTGGTCGAGGAAGAGGAGCGCGAAAACCTAGGAGCCCGGAACAAATTTTGTGGCGTAAACCCAGGCATTGTTAGCGACCGGGTTGTCAAGGTGGTCCAGGAGGTTCTCAAGAGGGCCTTTTCCGGTCACAATAGCCTGGACAAAGAACCCAAACATGGAGAACATGGCTAATCTCCCATTCTTGATCTCCTTAACCTTAAGCTCCGCGAAGGTCACCGGGTCATCGGCAAGTCCCAGAGGGTCAAAGTACTGCCCTCCAGGGTATAGGTCATTGCCCTCTCCAACTCCATCAAGGCCATTGATTCTGAACCCTTCCACAAGTCCCATGAGGAGGACCTGGAAACCTAGGACAGCTAAAATGCTCTGCGCATGGACTAGGTTTGGGTTGCCAAGGTAGTCCAGTCCACCCTCTGAGAAGATCTGGGAGCCTGCCTTGAACCACACTGGCTCTTTGAAGGTCACTTGGACCCACTTTTGTAGGACTTCTGGGGTGATGCATCCTAGGGCACCTAGCATTGCCCATCTTCCATGGATCACCTAGGGTTCATTCATCACAAATGTCATTTGTGTAAATGATGATACAAATCAAAGATCTTTTGATTCTCTAACACGACGAAAACCTAGCATTTAGTATCTCTTCCAGATACTTGTGTCATAATCTGAAGCGAATACATACCTCTAGGGCTCGGTTCTTTGCGAAGGCCTCGGGATCAGCCGACAAGCCGGCGGTATCCCATCCGTAGTCGCCGGGGAACTCTCCGGTGAGGTATGAAGGGGTCTGAGCTGAAAAGGGTCCCAAGTACTTGACACGGTCTGCTCCATACCACAGGTCATTGCCCTAATACCACGCCAAAATTTCAAGAAAATGAATCTTCTTCCTAACCTTGATCATGAAAACAAGAAACAACAATTGACCAAATCAAGAACAAGAAATGTACCATGGTGTACTTTCCATTTCCCATGGCAACAACATCCCTAAGGGGGTTGACGTTTTTGGGCTGCCCCAAGAAAGGGGTGGCTCTGACCACAGTGCTGGAACTGGCTGCGGCCGCCATTGACATTCTCTCACAAGCTCCGGCTGTGGTTTGAAGAGGTTTTGCTTCTGTCTGAGAAACGTTGATTTTGCGACAGCGTTTTGAAGGCCGAGTTTATGTGAGGAGAGAATCTGGGACTTGTGGCTGTGATTTGGTGGAGGGAAATTGTGGTGGTTGATGATGATGGGTAGAGGATGAACCAATGACAAGGCTGGGAAAGATTTTAAGTGCCTCCAACTCACATATTTCTATCCACATCTTTTATCTTCACAAGTGGATACGAGTCATGGGGCAACGAAGCAAATTTTGTACATTTAAATGGACATTAGCAAAACAATTAATCAAAGGTGTCCTTTGAAGGTCTAATCTCTTGACACTATTGGGATATTATGTGTGTTTTTTCATTAAAATTATTAAAACCACACCTAAGATGGGGTGATTTTTGTGTGTTCAGCCATTTATATTAATAATTGAATATATCGAAACCTTTTACAATTAAGTCGATCATATCATATGAGAAGAGAGACTGAGTCCCTCTACACAAAAGTGATTCAATATAAGATTGACAAATTTAGGATTTCAGTGGTAATATGAGAACTACGTAAAAGTTGAGCAGTTGATGTAACAAATCAATCAACCAATAGAAACGGGAGTAGTTAAATACAATATATTAAATCATGTCCTCCGATCATTGTACATACAACCAGTCCTTAATTGCATTGCACTGCTAAAGATATCTATTGGATTTTTTTCTTAGGTCATTGTTTGACTGACGTGCAGATTCATCTGCTTTGGCCTAAACAAATTTTCTAGAAAACTAGTGGTATTGGCTCCACCATAGAGCTACAAATGGAGGTTGCAACACGATTTCTCTATCATCAATCTCCATATTTATTAGGATTCGAATGTAAAAATAGTTTTAGACTTCACTTATTCCTTCAACTTGGATGATTTTCTAGATAGTATCTCTATGGAGAAACTACCGATCCATTGAAACCCGACTCAACCAGAAAAATCTGACTTGAAAACTGAGATAGACCTGAAATAGTGTGTTTCGGTTTGGCTCGATAATGGTGACCTAGTTCGGCCCTGTAATGTGTACCCTAGCTCAAACCTCCATGGAGACCCGACTCGACCAACTTCAATTATGTGCAGGCTCAGTTATGGTCCAACATCTAAACCCTAATTTGTCCATCTTCGAATGGTGGAGGAGTTTATTTTGAAATTTTTAGCAATGGTGGAGTAGATCAAACTTGAGTCAAAAATAAAATTTAAAAAAATCACAACTAAATTTCAACGTGGAGAACCGAGTTTCCAATCTCCCAAAAGAAAAACTTAATTTCCCTCCTCTCTAAATTCTCTAATAGCTACAAAACATGAAGAATTGCTTTACAAGGTAACATTCAACAAAACTTCTATAAAAAATCACCACTCTTTGGAACCTCTACTTGGCATAGCATTCTTGCAACATGGGATGAGAAAAATCAACATACTTCTCCCACAAATGCCTATATTTCTGCTTCCCAATCTTCATCCAAGGCTTGGCATTCCCATTAAAATGCAAAACTGCCCCTTTCTCCACCATCTTAGGATCAACATTAGTATACCCAAACCCTAACACATGCCAACTTGGGTCCAAAGCCTCAGTCAAACCATAAAAAGTCAACAGCCCTGGAGGCAATGTCCCAAGCTTCCACAAACTCCTATCAACATTATTCTCCTGCCAGAAATGGTAGTTTCCGGTCACATTCCGCCTTCTCCACTCCACCAAATCGAACACATTCATCCCGAAAGCCCATCCACACGCGTCGGGATCAAAATGCTCGCGAATCAACGGGTGCGAGAAGTTCAAGTACTTGTGGAACCTGTGGAATGTCTCCATGCAGGTTTCAACAGCTCCAATCACATTCCCATTCAGATCAATGGTGAAAAGGGGTGACAGATCTTTCTGAACCACAACATCATCGTCGAGAAACACAACCTTTTGGAGCTTTGGAAAGACTTCAGGGATGTAGAACCTTAAATGGTTCAGGATTGACAGATACTTGGGATTCCTGTATTTGATTGGGGTGTGGAACTGGGAATCATCTTTGCTTCCTGAGAAGTAATAGGATTTTGTGTCTGAATCTTGAAGCTGTTTTAAGACAGGAACATAGGATGCATTCAGCCATTCGAAGTCTTCGAGTTTCTGAACTTCTACAGTTACTCCATGGAATTCATTCAGGGAAAACCATGTACTCATGGGACCATAGCTGACTTCATCTGTGACAATGTGTTAGACTAGGAGATCGGGGTTGTCTGAACTCAAAGCTGTTGAGTTCACAGCAACAGATGTAGCAAGAACATTGTCTGAGAAAATGCAGAAATGGAACAGATTACGATCCACGAGCTTGGCAGCCACGCGCAATCCCTGTTTCTTCAAGAACTTGGGATTCTTGAACCATTCCAGGGTCAATCTAACACTCAGACAGTAAAGATACCTCGGAATCGCCTCAGCAGCGATTTGTCCATACTTCGAGCTCTTCTCATGGACAGATTTTGTTTCTTGTTCAAGAACCTCAATCTCTTCTCTCAGTCTCACAATCTTTGTCGCGGTATCATACTCTAGCTTCCGCGCCTCCTGAAGCAGCAATGCCATTTCCCGGATTGCAGATTTCGAGTCTGCCATCGTCGACGGATCAGAATCTGTTATAGCTGCATCAGATAGGATGATCTGCAACTTTCTGATCTGTGAAATAAGATCTCTTGCAAACAGGATATTGTTACTTCCTTCTGCAATTTCAAGAAAGCTTTTGGCTAGGGAAATCTGATCATTCATTTGCCTCGATACAGAATGAGGGCTCAACATTTCTTCAGTCACATTAAAGTTTTCTGCTAACAACTGTTTTCCCCGTTTCTGGTGCATCTAAATCATATCAGATAGAGCTCAGTTAGCAATCACCTCCTAATAAAAATCAATGCAAGTGTTAAACAAAAGAAATCAACATGGGCAATGCATTACATCACACTACTAAGTCAGCTATATGAATTATATCTCGTTATCGTGTTTTCGAGACACACTCCATCACCTAATATTTGAATATAACGCGTCTTTTTACACGTTAGAAAGGTTAGAAAAGCATTAAACAAGCAAAGATAGGGGTAAATAATTGCCATCACAATGGATAAAAGTGATAATCAAGAGGGCCTCAAAAGGGCTCCAAAACATGTCAAAAAGAAATCTTTTCAGTACAAACCTATGCATGCATTATGCACTACATGCTAAAACATACAGGACTTCGGGGGTTCGTTCTTACACTAGCCCTCGAGAAAAAAAATTCTGGTTCCGCCCCTGCTCGCTCACTAAACACTACAAGAAATGGTGAATTGAGTGAAACATGAAGTACCTCAAGAATCGAAGGGCGGCGAGAAGGGGATTGGATTTGGTGTTGAGAAACAAGAAAGAAGAGGAAAATCAAGAAAATGGATATTGTTAGGGCGATGATCAAATAGCATGATGTTGAAGTGGGGTTGTATTTTCTTCTGTAACCAAGAAGTCCTCTTGATGTTCTTGAATCAAACGAGGATCTCCGTCTGTACATCTCGAAGACTGAATCAACGAAATTAACGTCAAAACTCCGAAATGCGAAATGTTGTTGAAGACAGAAATTAAAACGTTGGAAAAAGAAAAGGAGAGGCAAAATGCGGTGAACGTGGATCGAACACGTGACCTTCAGATCTTCAGTCTGACGCTCTCCCAACTGAGCTATCCCCGC
>JAULKK010000011.1:640869-662941 GCA_032355705.1 Rubia peregrina
TTTGGTCTAGCTTAGTCAAAATGACTTCAATATCCCCGGTTGACAGAAAGCAAACAATTTCTATTATATGGTGCTTGAGATTACATCTAAATTACAACAATTTTTTCCTAGCTACATAAAATAAATATAAGTAATTCAAAAAATAATAATTTGAAAGCCGAATCTCAAATTTGTAAAAAATATATTAATTGAAAATGATACACAGAATAGATCTAGGATAATTATATTGAAAAATTACAAAAGAGTTAATGATAAAATACATGCATGATCGATCTACAAAAAATAATAATTTCCGAATGAGTGAAGAAGAGAAAAATAAAATTTTAGATATGTGAGAAATGCATCAATGTTGAATGAATCATTGTATAAAACTGATGTGTGGAAATTGTTGGATAAACTTCTTAATTATTCTCTAATTTTAAATCCTTTATTTTATTTTCTTTTTTAGTTATTTTAAATACACAAAATTTCCAAAACCCCCTAAATCCTTGTATTAAAGTTGGCCAAATTATTATTAAATTATTATTAAATAAGGAATATGATTATCTCTTGGGTTCGACCCCACTACTTGCTTGCTACATTATTATAATATTGTAGGTGGATAAAGTTTTAAAGTTTTAATCTTGATAATGTATTTAGAGTGACGCACAAGTACTGTCTATCATAAGTTCTTTGCGAACATTTCGTGGACACAAATAAAGAAGTGTCCACAGAAGTACAAACAAAACCAACGCTAATAAAAAAAAACTAAAGCCCTGAAATGAAGTACGAGTAGCATGTTTTGCACCATAAATAATCTTACGTATATGACAAACATGAACAAGCTGGATGAGATCTTTATAACCAGATGGTTGCTCTATGTAAACAAGTGAATCAAGAACGCAATATAGAAAGGTGTTTTGACATCCAATTAATGAAAAACATGTTGATCATCATATTGAAAGGAAAGGAGGGAGAGCAGGAAGGCGTGATCGGATGTTGCCAAAAAATGGAAGCAGAACAGCACGATTGGAAGAAGAAGGTGATCGACGACGGCGGTTGAATGAAAAAAAACTTCAGGGCATATGATTTTGGAAAATTTAGAAAAATCTGTCTAATACTATGAAATAATGTACAACCCAAAGTGATAGTGTCTGTGTGTACAGTTAAGTACAAATGATATCACGTTCATACAAGGATTTGGAAAAATATATTTTAGCTTTTCTTGTCTATCATGTTACTAAGCCGCTTAACATCTCAAATCCAAATCCAACCCACATAAGTCATTTTTATTCCCTAAATTTATAATAAATCAAAATCAACCTTCAACAATATAAACCCTTGATATAAAAGAGAACCAAAATCATCTTTAGACTGGATTATCTGAGTTACGCAGGTAATTCTAAATAGAATGCTCGTGAAGTCATGATATTTGTAGAAAGTCAAGATTTTTTTTTATAAAACATCAAGGAAAAAGTTTGAAAGGATACAAAATTTTGGGTGAAACCGTCTCATCCGATGACCTGAAGTATTTTTTACAATTTGTAAAACTTTACTCAATCTCTTATCTTATCATAAATTATATTGAGATAGTTTTCTCTCGAAAGAAAAAGGCAAAACAGCATCCTACCAAAACGCCAAAAAACTTGTGATCATGGGTGTTTGAGTGCGTGAGGCAATCCAACATAGAACGAATCCCCCGCGGAGGTCGCTCGTGCTCGTGCCTGTGCAGTCTGCACCCCAATTGCGTGTCAGCGCTAACCACGCGTCCTTTATTGAATTCCCGATCTCAATTATGTGCGGTCAAACCATGAGTTAACCCACAGGCCACGAACAACAAGAACAAGAACATGATCCAGACCCAAGCATATTCCATCCACCCTGTATTCTATGCATCTTTTCTATGTTTCATGCATCCATATCCATATATATTAAATCATTTCACAACAAACAAACAAAAACCTATGATCAATGCCTCCTCTGGTGCATCTCACGTTTCTAGTCCGTCCAACTCAACTGCTCCAACTCCTAATAAAATGGAGCCACCATTCAATTTTAGCTGATACCCACATCTATTTACACTCTTACTTATTTATTTATTTTTATTTTTTATACTATTATGTATCAAAATTTGACGACATATTTAAATATATATGTGAACAACAATATTATCGTATATGATATTGTTCAATTCATCATAACAAGTAGTTTCTAAATATTAACCTTTTATTTTCCATTATTATACGTGGGTAAATATATTAACGGTCAAACATATTTCCTAAACAGTCTGACATTGATTGTTGTGTGATAAGGCATGGGCTGAAACGGCCCAACATGGACTAGCTAACGTATAAGTCCAAACGGCCCAACAGGGATTAGCAGTTTGCCTTTCAAATGCGCTCCCTGCCCGCCAGGGACGCTACCTGGACAAGGTGTTAGATGGTTGGTGGCATGCGGACGCTGATGGGACAGTTCTAGTCCCATCAGTCACCAAATCACATATAACAAGGAAAAGTATTGGACACAAGGTAAAATTTCCTTCATTTTACAATTCACTTTGATACGCTTTCGCATGACCACCATGGCTAATGGGAGCGTCGGAGTGGGTACAACCCAGTGCCTGCCAGCCTGACATGTGTCTGTCTGTCTTGTAGATTCAGGTGGATATTGGGCTGACACAGATCATCATCGGATATACTACAAATTTTGGTATTAACATTGGCGCAGTCTGCGAGGATCGTAAAAAAATCGTTTATTACCCACGCAATTTAGAGAGGATGAAGGCACAAATACCTGAAGATCCATACAACCAGCTGACAATGGAGGATGTGATGCAGGAAGGGGCGCTTGCCCCGATGTTGATGCCAAGGAGAGAAGGCCACCAAACCCGCACGACGGAGGAGGTGGTGAACAACTCGGAAATATTTCAGACAATAATGGCATCCCAGAAAGAAATGATGAATATACTTAAGGAAATGAATGATAGACAACCGCAATGGAAGAGACAGGACGTGCATTCGACGAAACTGTTCCCAGAACAAGAGGGAGATTCCGAGGAGCCCACCAGAGGAGGGAAATCGTCGCGAACGATTCAAAGTAGGCCAAGGAGAGAGAGAAGCACCGTCTCTTCAGGAAAAATAGGCAAGTTAGGGCTGGAGAAGTTGCCGCAGACCGCGAATGGAGAGAAGAGCGGACCGGGCGAAAGGCACTGCCAAAAGAAGAGGAAGGCCTAGACAAGCAGGCTAGGGGATCACCATTCACTATGTTGATACAGTTGTTCACAGCTGCCCAAAGCTGAAAATACCAATGAACTTGGGTCAGTATAATGGCGAGACGGACCCGGAGGACCATTTGCACACCTTTTGTACCAACATGGCCACTTTTGCGATACCACAAGCTATATGGTGCAAGGTATTTACAACTACCCTGACAACAGTAGCCAGGGTCTGGTTCAGGAATTGGGAAGATATGACGATAGACAGTTTCGGTCAGCTAGGGAAAAAATTCCTGACCCGTTTCATGCAAAGGAAGAAGTTTTGGAAGATAAGATCAAAGCTGCTGGCCATCAGACAGAAGCCGGTGGAGATGATGTCAGCGTACTGGGAGAGATTCAATAATGAGGCAAATCAGGTGGAAGAGAGAAGCAGCCAGTTCCTCATTGATACGTTAGTGAACGGCCTCAGGCACGAGTTGTTGTTACGGGATTTAACCTTGGACCCGCCAACAACCATTGATGAATTGATGAGAAGAGTTGGAAATTTCCACAGTGCAGATTTGGTGAACAATAGGAGGAAGGAGGTATTAGGAGCTCACAGTCAACGCAAAATCAAGAAGGATGGTTCGAAAGAAAGGGCTAGGAGAGCGGGGATCAAGCCCAGGCACCTGACCGGTCCAACAGGCAGCTGTCCAGTCTCCCAGATGCCTGGCAGGTTCAACAGAATAGAAAAGAGCTTCACTCCCCTGATCAAAACGCCCAGAGAGATTTTTGGCCTATATGCAGGAAATGGTATCCTGGATGTTCCACTAAGGACGAAGATGCCACCGGAGAAGAGGAATAGGTCCCAGTTTTATGAATATCATGATGACCATGACCATGATACGAACGACTGCATTCACCTGAAGCACAATATAGAGGATGCAGTGTAGAGTGGGGAGCTGACACATTTGGAAAGAAGCGCCAAGGATCACAACAGGGCTATTTACCAAGGTAAAAACAAGTATGGAGATTTCCATAAACAGTGGGACAATAAGTATAAGACAAGAAGTCCTGACAGGAAGCGAATGTCAGATAAGGCAAAAGAGGTGGTTAGGGTCGAATCACAAAAGACAGAGAGAGTACCCCCCAGTGAAAGAGGAAGAACAACTACGGCAACCGATATATATGCCATCATAGGTGGAAGTGTTGGAGGAAGGACCGAGTTTCAACGAAAGGCACATTGCAGACAGACCCCACAATCAACGCCAGAGGAAAGGAAGCTGGGAGAGAACGGAGCAATAACGTTCAATAATAGCGACCCAAAACCTGATAAGCCAGCAGCTGCAGATGCAGTGGTGATAACGGTCGGGGTAATGGATAAGAGGATACATTGGGCATATGTCGATGGAGGCAACTCCACATAAATTATGTATTGTCATTGTTTTGAAAAGTTGGATGAGAATACAGGAGAAAATTGGAACGAACGAACACTTCACTGGTAAATTTGCAGACATGGCGGTATGTCCGGAAGGTACCATATTCCTCCCGGTGATAGTTGAAGGTGAGAGAAGTAAGACGGTGGATATGGAATTCATTGTTGTGAAACAGTCCCTACAATTTGATACTGGGCAGGCTGGCGTTGACGTTGCTCAAGGGCATAGTGTATACCTTGCACCTGTTGTTGAAATTCTTAACCAGGGGGGATAGCCACAGTAAAAGGAGATCAGCAGATAGCCAGAGAGTGTCACAGGATTGCACTCAGTAAGAGGAAGCGGGAAGACGATGGCACGAGCTCTCAGGCGCAGGCTAACAAAGAAAGGCCTGTCAGGTTAATCTCGGAAGAAGGTGATCTATCCGAGCTGAGCGCGGAAGTGGAGATGGTAAAGCTGAATGAAAGTTGGTCTGTACAGGTTGGAACCAATCTCCCAGCCAGGTGAAGGATAGGCTGATAAAGGTCCTGGAGAAAAATAGATGATATTTTGCTTGGAAGCCAGAAGACATGACATGAGTGTCCAGGGACGTAGGCTATCATGAGCTGAAGGTCGACCCCTCTTGCAGGCCAGTCAAGAAAAAGTGGAGGATGCTGTGTAGAGAAAGGAATAAAACAGTCAACAAGGAGGTGGCCCAGCTAGTTGCAACAGGGATCCTGGAAGAAGTTCCCTATCCAACCAGGTTGGAAAATCCAGTGTTGGTTAAGAAATGTGATGGCAACTGGAGGATGTGCGTAGACTATACAGATTTGAACAAGGCCTGTCCAAAGGACTGTTGCCCGTTGCCGGTCATCGACCAAAAGGTAGAAGCTCTCACCGATTATCCAATCAAGTATTTCCTCGATGCATATAAGGGATACCACCAAATCCCAATGCTGGAAAGTGATGTAGAGAAAACTTCATTCATCACGGAGAAAAGGGCGTTCGGTTACCGTATGATGCCTTTCGACTTGGGAAATGCAGGGGCAACGTACTAAAGGTTGGTGGATAAAGTTTTCCAGAAACAGATTGGCTGAAACCTGGAGGTATACGTGGATGACATGGTGATAAAAATTAGCTAGTACGAGACTTTCGTGTGAGACGTTAAGGAGACCTTGCTGTAGTTCAGAAAGACTGGAATGAAGCTGAACCCAGCTAAGTGCCAATTCAGAGTGAGAGCAAGCAAATTCCTGGGGCACAAGGTGTCGAACGAGGGCCTACACGCTAACACCAAGAATTTAAAGGCGATCTTAGAAATGAAATCGCCAAGCACAGTAAAAGAAGTTCAGAGCCTGAATGGGAAGCTGGCGGTAATGAACCATTTTATGTTACGAGCAGCCAAAAGGGCACTCCCATTTTTCAAAATGTTGAAAGGATGTATTGATAAGAAGGGAATGGTGCAGTGGGGAGAGCTGCAGAAGAAAGCATTTGAGGAGCTGAAAACCTACCTGAAAAATCTTCCCATGCTGACCAGTCCAAGGAAAAGAGAAACCCTATACATGTATGTGGCAGCTAGCGATGAGGTTGTAAGTGAGGTACTGGTTAATGAAGAAAACAAAATCCAACGACCGATATACTTTGTCAGTCGAGCTCTACAGGGCCCCGAGAAGAGATACACATGTCAGGAGAAGTTAGCGCTGACCCTGGTTCATACAACGAGACGACTAAGGTAGTATTTCCAAGCGCACCCTGTGGTGGTCCTAATGAATCAACCACTTAGAGTGATACTGACTAAGCCGAAAAGTTCTGGCATATTAATGAAGTGTGCAGTTGAGTTGGGAGAACATGCCATCGAGTATGCTCCGAGAAAAGCAATTAAGGATAAAGTGATGTAAGATTTCCTAGCAGAAATGCCAAGAGAGGAAAAGGGGAAAGAAGCCGTAGTGAAGGATCAACCCCAACCTTCAAGTTGGGGGCAAGAAAATGGACTCGGACGTGTGGAAGCTATACGTCGATGGAGCCTCCGGAGTAGAAGAAACATGCGCATACTTGGTTATTTTGGACCCGAAAGGAGTATAGTCGACTTACACTCAACGTTTCAAGTTCTCAGCCTCAAATAGTGAGGCTAAATATGTGGCGCTGATTCCTGGCATGGAGATAGCGGGAAAGTTGGGAGAAAAGAAGATGCAGGCATACAGAGACTCGATATTAGTCGCCAACCAGTATAGTGGACAATATCCTGCCAAAGAACCAACAATGATGAAATATAGGGACAAAGTCAGAAGCATGGCGGCTGATTTTGAAGAGTTTGATGTCACTAGAGTTCCGAGATTCCAGAACACTAGGGCACACACGTTGAGGAAACTGGTCTCCTCAACTCACACACACACACACCTAATCAAGACAGTGTTGGTTGAAGAGCTAGCCTGCAGGTCAACTGACGCTAGACAGGTAGCGATGATGAGGGGATCAGTGTCCAATTGGATGACCCATATCCGCAAATACCTGGAGCATGAAGAGTTGCCGACAGGGAAAAAATAAGCAAGAGTAATAAGAAGGAATGCATCACAGTATGCCATCTGAGGCAAGCTGCTATACAAGATGGACTACACAGAGCCCTGGCCCAGATGCACAGATCTAACACTGGCAAATTTAGTCCTCAGGGAAATTCACAAAAGAAGCTGTGGCAGTCATCAAGGAGCGAAGACAATGGCACTGCAGGCAGTAAGGGTAGGATACTATTGGCAAACCATGAAGGTAGATTAAAAAAAAGATGGTCAAGGAATGTCATAGGTGTTAAGAGTATGCGAAGGTACAGAATGGGAGATTGATATTGCAGGACCATTCCCAAAGGCTGTAGGAAGAAAGAGGTTTTTACTTGTGGAAATTGATTACTTCATAAAGTGGGTGGAGGCGGAGGTCGTAGCAACTATAACAGGAAAAAGAATAACAACTTTCGCCTGGAGGAGTATAGTTTGCATGTTTGGAATCCCGCAAGTGATCGTCAGTGACAATGGGAAACAATTCACTCACGGGGATTTCAGGCCATCGTGCATAGAATTGGACAAAAGGCAACAGTTCACTTCCGTAGCACACCCGCAGGCAAACGAGCAGACAGAAGTGACCAACAGAATGATTGTTCAAGGACTGAAAAAGAGGTTGAGACAGGCCAAAGGAGAATGGGAAGAAGAGCTAATGAGTGTGCTATGGGCATACTGAACCACAACGAGAACCACAATAAGAGAGTTCACCTACATGTTGTGTTTTGGGATAGAGGTGATAATTCCCCCAGAAGTAACGATATCCAGCAGGAGAGTAGCAGAGCCGCTAAGCCATGTAGAAAACAAAGAAGCCATCAGGGAAAACCTGGAGTCCCTGGATGAGCTAAGGGAGAAAGCAGCACTGAAGAAAGCAGCGTACAAATCTTGGATGGAACAACACCATAACAGCCGGGTGAGGGAGAGATCCTTGAAAGCGAAGGACTATGCGTTAAGGAAAATGAGCATATAAACTGGAGAAGGTGGACGGAAGACCAATCCCCAGGACCTGGAACATAGCTAACCTGAAAAGGTAGTACACTTAAAGCGATTGTAAATTTATGTATGTACGATAACTACTTTGGAGCTGTTTAAATGCGACAGGTAGGCGAGGCGGGGTTCCTGAAGGGATCCCGAGTGTTACGGGGTTGGGTTTACCACCCAACCTCAACACAACCCCATACCCGCATGCGCGCCACAAACGTGCTATGGTCCCATGCCGCTCAACGCGTCACTGCAAAATGGTGTCCCTCCACCTCGATGCACACGCCTATGGGTCGTCCAGTGCCGACCGCCTAACCGCTCCTGGTCCATAATGCTCCCTTCTGTGCCCGCGACGCTCTGTGCAGGAAAGTAAGACATGGCGACGACACGGAGGGTATAATCACTCAGCAAGTGGTCCCATCTGACTAACGAACTCAAGGTGAGAAATAACAGGTTGCAGTGAAATGATTTCAGTGGCATTGGGATGAGAACCCCACCCACTTTCAGGCCCAGAGGGTTAAATGCCCTCTCCTCGCCAGCAGGGCCCATGATGATCTCCTCGTCCACAAAAAAAATGCCTCTTCCTCTCAATGCGAGTGGGAAAATCAATCAACAGACAGACCCCTTACTGCCGTAATTTCAAAAACGTCCATTCCGAGGTATCCTTGCAGAATGACAGAAAACGTGAAAGAGGGTAACTTAGTTTTTCAGCATGCCATTTTAAAAGTTGATTTAGATGTTACTTATTTTAGAATATTAAATTTTTATTTAATGTATTATTATTTTATTTTTTTGTAAAATTTATTTAATGTATTCTTGATGTTTCATTAGTGTGAATTATTTAAATTTTATTGTTGATGTTTATTATTTTCAAATATTATATTTTTATTTAATATATTTGTGAATTGGCTTTTTAAACTTTATTATTGATGTTTCATAGTTTTAATACTATATTATATTTATTGTGTTCTTGATGTTTCAATAATGTGATAACTGATTTTTCAAATTCTAATATTGATGTTTCTTATTTCTGAATGTTAGATTTTTATTTGATATATTCTTGATGTTTCAATTACGTGAATTGTTTTTTTAATTCTATTATAGATGTTTCTCATTTTTTAATATTAGATTTTTATTTAATGTACTTTTTGATAATTCAAAAGTGTGAATTAATTTTTTTACTTTAAATATTTTTTTAAACTTTTCCAACTTCAATGTACTACTATGATTTTTAAAAATTGGTGCACACTTTGATGTTTTAATGTCACGTTAATCTTCACTATCCTAGTTTGATGTCTTTTTAATATTTTTGTTTGATGTTTAAACCTTTTTATTTGATGTATTAATATTTTAATTCGATTAATTATTAGTTGGATCTAAATGTAGAAATAGGCCCAAACATAATGTCAAAACCTATAATATTAGCCCAAATTGTGTGTGAAACGTGGATTAAAACCCAGCAGCTCATGCGACCTGATTTCAACCCGGTATGGATCGCCGAAAAAAAGAATTACCCACAAAAAATTGAGCTTGCAACGGGTGCGAAAGGCTGCTAAGCGTCAGATTCCTCTACCTCCCGCCAGATATTGAAGAGTGTACCTAATGGAACCAACCGCCGAAAAGTCGACGGAGAAGAAGATGGCGGCAATGAGACCTTGGATTTTTCTGAAACAAGGCCGCCAGGTTCTTCTCATCGCCGAAAGTTACAGCAATTTCCGCAGATCCGATGAAAAGCCGTATGAAATCCGACGAAAACAACATACACGACGAGGGAAATCGAAGCCCGATGGCGACGACAAGATCAGATCGAAAATACGACCGGGAATGGGATGAACAACGAAGAAATTCACCAGAAACGTGAGGCCATTCTTGACGGAATTTGGAGATTGATCGATGGTGGCAAAAATTGTAAAGAGGCGTTGGATCGACACCGGATCGACGGAGAAGAAGAAGGTCTCTGACCTGTTTCAAATTTTGATTAGTTTCATTTTAGTCCCTCACTTTAGGTGCATTGTTTAATTATCACCCCGAACAAAAAGTATTTATATATTAGACTCTGAATTTCCAAATCTCCTATTTATTATTATACTAATTTATAGTTTGTCCCCAGTGTCACCGTGTCACCATGAGACGATTTCGACGGACTGAAAATTAATATGCAAGTGGGGTGGAACAATGAGCGCACACATGTAAGTATGTAACCATAAGCATGCAGACGCGAGTGGCGTGAGGCCATGTGCAATGAGGGTCTCTTAAAATTAAGAGACCCCTTAAGAGTCCCCAAATTGCCACAATGGGGGACTCTTATTAAGAGACCACATTGGAGGCTCCTAGCAAGAGGTAGCCCAAGAGCCCAAGAGCCCACCAAATTAATTCCAACTTTAATTCTGTTCGTAATAATTGGTCAGACTAGATCAATATTTCAGTTTCCAAATTGTAGTAATTGGTCACCCAAGAGCGCAATTTTCATTATTCAAGTACTTTATGCAATTCCCCCCGTCTCTAAAATATGTTCTTGCGAATGTACTATTTTATTCATGCATGGAAAAAAAATTACCACCAAAATTTTTCGCTCCATTTTACTTTTTTCCGCAACGACGGATGAAATATAAAATAACAAAAAACAAGAATTATACAAATATTTGGGAAAAATGATAATGTTTATTAAATCTTAAATTGTATCATTAAATTTTACATTCAACTTATTTTAGTTGAATAGAATTAATTTAAATTAAATATTAATGGTGAAATTAATGAGTAGGATAAAGAATATCAAGTGGGGTCCATGAATAGTGCTGAGATGACTCTTACCACTGTGGGGGAAAAAGGGTGACTCTTAAGGTGACTCTTAAGGGTAGATGGAAGAGAGAGATTGGAAAAAATAATATGTATAATTGGTAAGAGTCCCAAAGGGGACTCTACCATTGCACATGCCCTGAAGGCTGAACAATGCGCAGGCGTATGAAGATAACTGATGAAATTCTAACAAAAGCGTACTCACTCCGTCCCAAGATTATTGACCTATTTACTTTTTTACGATTTTCAATGATTATGTTTCACCATCTATATCTTTATCTACATACAACAATTTCACATAAAAAAATATTTAGAAAATAGACGTTAAGATGAATTTAACAATACCTCACATAATATTTTTATTATAGATATATAAATTGATATTTAGGGTTAAAATTTACAAATTTTAACTTTGAAAAATTAAATAGACCAATAATTACGAGACAAGAAATACTTGGTAGGGTTTGAACCTACAACAACATGCTCTTTCAGAAATACATTCAACCATAATTCCCACGTATCTTAAGCGATAAAATCCACACCGAGTATACTTTACAACTACTCTTAAAAGAGCTTCCTTTTTTAAAAAAATTTAGAAATTTATATTTTTGAATTCATATTCTTAAACTAATAATTCATAATTTAAATATCTTATATTGGTATTTGGGACTATATTTTCACACTTAATAAACAACAACGGTTGAATTGCCGTCTAAAGAAACCCTAAAAATTTCACCGTTAGTATCTCCTTCCTTCTTTGCAGTTGCTATCCTTTTTTTTCTTTCTCCATTCTTCTCCATTTGTTCTTCAAGTCTAAAACTTCCCCTTCCCTTTTTAAGTTTGACTCTGCGGCGGCGACTTCACATTTAAAGAATATGTGGTGATAAACTTCATATTATCTTCAGTATGGTTTCTTCTCCAATTTGTATTTGTTATTGGTAAATCCAACTATTCCCTCCATTTCTCTGTATATGATACATTTTCCCTTTTGAATTGTTTATTTTATATTGCAACACTTTCAATTTTTGACAAGATTTCTTTAATTTCATCCACTCATTCTACTTTTTTACTTTCTAAATTCAATTTCATCCACTCATTTTCTTCACCTAAATCCAAGTGACTAAACCTAGCGTGCCACTATTAGTGAAACGGAGGGAATATAAAATTACGTCGTTAGTTACGTTAATTATAAAATATAAAATAACCCATCTAATAGTTAATCAGTTTAAACCGATATCTTATATTAACAATGATGTTTTCTTAACTATAAAATTCCTCCAATCATACCTTAAAATTCCATTCTTTTAAGTCTCAGTTCAGTTTTTACTACTAATTTAATTTATGTGCAAAATTATTAAAGAGTAATAATAGCAGTACTAATGAAAAAGCAGAGAAAGTAATCTGGGAAAAAAATTACACGAATATGCATGTGATATTATTATTATTTTTTTAAAATCAATTTAATATTAACACGACATTCGATTATGAGAGTGTGTTCTGTCATACCGCTTACCATTTAAATTAATTATTACAAATCTTATTCCTGTAAGATTCATTATAATTATTTATATATTAGATATATTTTCTAGAAATTAAAATTATGAAAAAATTATTATAATAAATGAATATAAATTACACTATTAATTATATTAATTATGAAATGATCCTACTTAATAGTTGTATGATACAAAACTTTGTGTAACCGTGTTTGTTTTCTAGTATTACTAATGCAGTTCTCTAATTTAGACACGGAAGACCATATTAAAAAATTTAAACATTAATTTGACACAATAGGTTATTCTTATTGTTTATTTTGATACTCTCTCTGCCTCATTTCAAGTTGTAATTTAATATTCATTTAGTCAAAACTTTTCAACTTTAACCATGAAATTGAATTGATTTATAAGTATAAAAATTATAGTGCAATACATTCTTAGATTTGTTATCATATATATATATATATATTTAAAATATTAACTTTTCATTACATTTAATTATCCCTGATAAAATATATTAATGATCAAGTATTTTTTTAAATTAATTGATAAAAATTAAAGTGTGCAGTTTTTTTTTGGCTCTCGAGCTAAGCAGCAGCCAATTCAGCAGGAGTCTTTGTCTCTTCATGGCTGGAAATAATTTAATTAATTGAAAAAATTGCCACGAGTTATTAAATTCTTAAATTGCTTTAAATAATAGGATGATAATTGACAATAAGAATGAAATCACATTGATAAGGACAAACTTTGATAAAATCGGGCTTATCTCACGTCTTTCTGGTACTAACACGGGCGGGGTGACGTGTCTCTATTTTTTGCCCACCAAAATATTGGAGCAAAATATTCGTATTTTCGACATCTTATTTAATAATGAGTGCGAGTTCGATTAATATAGTCTGATGCAGATTACAGAATGATAAAAATAATTGTGATTTATCCAATTGATTGACATTCTTTACATATAGAGTGAAGTGCATATATAACCCTACATAATTCATAAAAGTACACATATAATTCTGTGATAATTGAAAGTGCAAATATAACCCTAGATAGTTAGTGTATGTGCGAATATAACCTTTTCCGCCAGTTTAAGGCCAAAATTCAGTGAAAATATTATTTTACCCCTCTGTAAAAAATAAAAAAAATACAAAAGCATTGAAATTACATTCTTACCCCCTAAAGCCCTAATTCTTAGTTTCCAAAGCTCTCTTCTTCTTCATTCAAACAATTCGTTAGCTAGCTTCTTCGCCTTCCTTCAAACAATTTGTTAGCCAACTCTCTTCTTCTTCCTTATTGAAATTCCTTAATGAAATTTAGCCCAACTTTCGAATTAGTTTTCGAAATTAGATCTTTTTCCTTGAATGATTGGAATTTTTTTTATTCTGTATCGGTCTAGGGTTTTGTTTAGTGAGCAGGGAGAGGGGGTGGCGGGTATCGATTTTCCGGCGCTTGGATGCGCGGCGCAAAAATGGTGGCAGAGGTGGCGTGGGGCTGTAGGGATGGCGAGCGGGGAGAGGGGTTGGTGGTGGTGGTCGGAGGTGACTTGTCGCTCAATAACCGGTGACGAGGTGGTCAGCGGTGATGAGGAGCTCAAAAATGCGGTGACGAGGTGGTCGACAACGCGGGGGGGGGGGAATCTGAGGTTGGCGTGTTGACGAGGTGGTTGGAGACGGTGTGGGTGAGGTTGTCGGAGGAAATATGGCATTGGAGGTGAGGTTAACAGTGGAAATATGAGGCCAGAGGTGGAAATATGAAATCTAAGGGGAAATCTGAGGTCGGAAATCTGGCGTCGAAAGTCCGGCGGTGGCACTATGAAAGGGGTGGAGCAGTGGCAGTGGTGACATTATAATGGTGGTTCAAATGACATTTTTGTCTTTCACCTTTTTGTTTTAGGCTGAAGGGCATTTTGGTCATTTCCAGTCGGCCAATGGCCGAAAATGGCCAATCAATGCCGGAATATAGGGTTTAGGGTTATATATGCACTTATGTAAAGTAGTTAGGGTTAATTTTGCACTAAAAATTATCTAAGGGTTATATCCGTAGTTTCTCAATTATATAGGGTTATATTTGTATACTTCCCTTACATATATCAATGATATTTATATGGAAAAGTCTATATTAACCTTAGTACAATCATTATATAGCATGTCAGTTTGATATTATTATTAATTTCTTGATTGATGTTTAATTAATGTTGAAGCTCAAAATGTACAAATTAATGCAGATTGTGCTATGGATAGTGATTCCAGTACTGCTGAAAAGTGGATCAACGACGTCGGTAATGACAGTATTCTTGATCATGTTCCTGGTGCAATACCTCCCCAAAATCTACCATTCTGTTTGTCTCCTGAGGCGCATGCAGAATCTCTCCGGCTACATCTTCGGCACCGTTTGGTGGGGAATCGCCCTCAACTTGATCGCCTATTTCGTCGCCTCCCATGTAAGAGTCGCATTTTTAATACTGCTTTTTCTTTTTATATATTTGGTCGATCTTACTAACGGCTGATTAGTTGACGTCAACACACTCGTTTGACTGCTTAAAGGGTGTGTTTGATAGATATGTGTTCATGAGTAAAATTATTTATTTGGATGCATGGGGTGACTAACTTCTGCTTTTCCCCTAAAGATAACTTTAAAGTGTTTATTAGCACATTACCAAATAGTCACGAGTGTATTTTACATGGCTTATAAGCTATTTTCCTTATAATAAAACTAAGCACTTTTAGTTTTTTTTGATAAGGTGCTCAAAAATAATTTCATGTTAGGAATTTTGTATGTGGAGGCGTGGGTTTAATCACGTGTCGTCATATGTCCAAGAATTCACCAACTACTTGATATCAAACTATTTTTGTGGGAAAATAAATTAGTTCTTTGACATATGGCGATACATGATTCAGCCCACATATCTACATATGAAATTTCCTAACGTATAAAATTTTCTAATATAGTGCTGTAAAACCCGGTTATTTTTAAAGCAAAAATTAATTTTAGGAGGGAACATAATTTGATATCCCCACTTTCAAATAAATCAGTTTGCTTAAAAGCACAGCTCTACGAAACAAACACACCCTAAAAGTGTCGTTGCAACTTATAAGCGCTGCCAAACACATCTATAGTTGGTCAGATGACTGGAGCTTCAATCATTCAGTATTCTACGTTGTTTTTTAATTGAAGAAATTTGAATTTGCAGGCAGTAGGAGCATGTTGGTACTTGCTAGGGATGCAGAGAGCAGCGAAGTGCCTCAAAGAGCAGTGCAGACAAACAAACGGATGCGGGCTGCAAATGCTGGCATGCGAACAACCTATCTACTATGGAACATCTAGCCTGGTGACCAACAAGTTTCGCATGAACTGGGGAGAGACCAAATCCGCTCGGGCGACGTGCCTCGAAAACTATGACGATTATGATTATGGAGCTTATAAATGGACTGTTCAGCTGGTTGCCAATGACAGCCGTTTGGAGAAGATACTTTTTCCTATCTTTTGGGGCCTCATGACTTTAAGGTACATTTTTTTCCATCATAGTTTAATATATAAGATCACGAGTCAACTCTACATAGTACCAATTGACGTGTGACTTCTGCTTGTCTGAAATGTAGTACATTTGGGAACCTTGAGAGCACAACAGATTGGCTGGAAGTGGTTTTCATAATCATTGTCCTAACCACTGGTCTCCTTCTGGTAACCATGTTGATTGGTAACATCAAGGTGAGTAAAAAAGGGATTTTTTACTGATGAAATTAGTGTCTGAGTGTAAAAATGGATTTTTGACATGATAATAAAACTTCTGTTTCAGGTGTTCTTGCATGCAACAACGTCGAAGAAACAAGGGATGCATCTGAGGATGAGGAACATAGAGTGGTGGATGAAGAAGAGGAAGTTGCCTTCAAACTACAGGCAGAGAGTGAGGACCTACGAGCGTCAGAAATGGGCAGCGATGCGTGGTGTGGATGAATGTGAGATGATTAGGAACCTGCCTGAAGGCCTCCGGAGGGACATCAAATATCACCTCTGCCTCGACTTGGTCAGGCAGGTAATATAAAAGGGTTGAATTTCCAAACATCCCCGTCATTTACAGTTTCAGACACAAAAATGTTTACTGGTGTTGCTTGTGGAACTATCTCAGGTACCTTTGTTTCAGCACATGGATAATCTGGTCCTGGAGAATATATGTGACAGGGTGAAGTCCCTGATATTTACTAAGGGAGAAACAGTAAGTTCTAAATTAGAGTTCACTTTGCACTACTACTTTGTCCTGAACTAAACTGGCATCAAATTATTCGTTTAGTCAAAATTTCTTCATTTTGACTATAAAATCAAGTTGATAGAAGTAAATGTAAATGTACTAACATGTTACATGATATGTCAGTATATTCGTTAATCAGGATCAAACATTATTTAAGTCAACTGACAATATGTACTGTTGTAAGATAACGAGAGAGGGAGATCCTACCCGAAGAATGTTGTTCATAGTCAGAGGCCATCTCCAAAGCAGCCAGGTGCTCCGAGACGGAGTCAAAAGCTGCTGCATGTTAGGCCCCGGAAACTTCAGTGGCGACGAGCTTCTCACCTGGTGCCTCAGGCGGCCATTCATCGAGCGCCTCCCGCCATCCTCCTCCACCTTAGTCACCCTCGAGACCACAGAAGCCTTCGGGCTAGAAGCCGAGGATGTAAAGTATGTTACACAACATTTCCGCTACACATTCGTGAATGAAAAGGTTAAGAGAAGCGCAAGGTATGTACCCTTCAGTTCAATTTAAATCAGATCATGCGTACATAACAAGGCCTAATGCAGGTCCTATTGAGGTCTAGTTTTGTTTTGTGTAGTTAACTGTCTGAATATTTTGTTTTGATTCCGCCACTAAAGGTACTACTCGCCTGGATGGCGAACATGGGCATCTGTCGCCATCCAGTTGGCATGGAGAAGGTACAAACATCGTCTAACGCTTACGTCATTGTCGTTCATAAGACCTAGGAGGCCATTGTCGAGGAGCTCTTCACTTGGGGAAGATAGGCTGAGGCTCTACACCGCTCTCTTGACGTCGCCTAAGCCAAATCAGGATGAAATTGACTTGTGATGAAGATGGTTGATTTGGAAGTGCAATGTTGCTTTGGATTTTGTATATTGCATATGCATTTATATGTCTCTCCTAGGAGCTTAATTAATTACTATTATCATGATGAGTATGTATTGCATATAAATTATATAGTATGTAAAACTGGAAATGGTTTATATATATAAAAAATTGTTGGCTGGAGAATTGTGTCTTCAACTATTTATAAAGCTAAATGGTCCAGGGGAATGCCACCATATTTTGTTGGATTTTTTGTTCCATGATGATAGCTAGGTTTGATGAGTTTTAGGTTTTTGCTTGTACTATTCTATAGAAAATAGATTAGTTGTAGCTCTTGGGTTTTCCTCTGCTTTTTGCTATTTAAAAAATAATAATTCAAAACACTCATTGGGATGAGTGGGGAATATATCGGCTCCCCTAACCGTATGGAAATATAATAAACATTTTATAATTGATAATAGTTCGTCCATGGTATGCCTGGACTAATCACAAAAGAATTGTTGTTATAAAATGAAGAAGAAAGAAGTATTATGGACGCGATTCCACACGTTAATCCTCCACCCCCTATGTCGAATTAAGTGTGGCCCGATGTCCATTCTACTTTTAACTTCCCTTAGGTAGAGCTTAATCTACATATCTAAAATGAGGAAAAAGTAGATCTCTTCTATTCAAAAAATCCAATTCCCTGGAGTGCACCAATTCAGGTGATGAAGTTTCATAGCCTTTCTTGAGTCCAAGTTTTGCCGTATATTCTACAACCTGGTTCGCTTCTCTCGGAATGTGGTAGAAGGTGAAGTCTCCTTGCCCAGTTAGTACCTCGATTTTCCTTATTAAGGGAGTCAGAGTTCAAGGATGGTTTACCCTTCCAACTAGGATCTGATAGGCTTGGAGACAATCAGTTTCAATGAAGCATCTTTGATTTGATTGAGCTGCCCGTTGGATACCTGAAAGAATAGAGAGAAGTTCAACATTTAATACTGATTCAGATGAGACATGCCTAGATCCCGCATGATTTCTCATTACACAGCCAATTCTAGAACCATTTTGATCAAATGAAGCATCACAAATTCACAATTAATCTTCAAGCTTGTATAAGATGGTTTCCATTTAATTGTTATTACTATCTTCTTCTTTTTTTCTTTTTTTAACTGAATGGATTAAGCCATGAATCACAAAAGGAAGTTCAGAGCTAGTCCCTAGAATAGATCCATCAGTTTTGAATAATTGCAGAGACATTTCAGTAATGAATTTCCACAAGACATTAACATTCAGAGACATATTATCATAGAGGCTATTGTTCCTAGATTTCCATAACTGCTAGCATATAATCATAGGTAAATTAGTTAACAAGGCAGATCTAAGTTTAGACAATGTTTGCATGTTCCAGTAAAAGGAAATCCTATCAAAGATCGAAAGGAAAATCATATGTGGAATCTCCAGTTAGTCTGTCTAAATGGATCCAAACACTACGTCCAAAAAAATAAAATAAATCCAAACATAAATTTGAGCAAAGATAGATATTTTTTCCTCAAAAGGAACTAACTGCTCAATTTGATCTCCTAAATTAATCCATATGGTATTGTTTATAATGAAAAATGGGCTCATCCAAAGAAATTTTCACTAGTGTAGAAATGGGGTTTGAAGCGATATTAGAAGGCGTTTTCACATATTAAAGAAAAAAGGGCAAAATGCGTTCATTCCTCCCAATTACTTGTTTAGTGTAAATATAACATCTGATTTTTTAAAAAGGCTAAAATAATTCTTGACCAACAATGACTCAAAAACTCATACCTCTGAAGTTGAAGACTGGCGTTGACCTTGACTTCCCTCCGGTGTTGACTAAATTTGAAATAACTAAAATAAACTACACTTTATTTCAAAATTTTCAAAAATCATTTTATCCCTTAAGTGAAGTGGGGCCCGTACTTTATCACATGAATATAAACTGCAGGGTCAAAGATTTGACACAAAAATTGTGTGACTTCAACTTGGAATTGAAGCTCTTCTTTGGCAACTTGGCTGGCCAAGATGTAGGTCCTCAATCCCGCCCAAATTCTAGTGGATTTTCCTCGTTTGCGTCGAACTACTCGAAGGGATTTTAATGATAAAGCCTAATTTTATTATGGGGCTTTATTTAATTTTTGAAACTGAGACAGATAGATTTCATCATTCAACTAGTGGTGAATGTTGTGCTTGTGCTAAATTTTGTAATATTTTTATGATCGGTTGCGTTGGTGTCTGGTTCTCTCAAGCGCCTACACTGGAGCTTGATCACTAGAAAGTGATTGGCTGCTCGAGTGCCAACAACCAAGCCTTCTCAGGCAACTGAAATGCGTTGGGACCTGATTCTCTCGAGCGTTAACGTGCAGTTCTCTCGAGCACATCGATTTGGTGTACTCGAGTAATAGTACCCCGGGTGCTCGCATCAATGCTCGGCTTGCTTGAGTGCACAAACCAACACTAGCTCAAGCGCCAATGACCGGGTGCGCTGAAGCACCGATGCTTGGTTAGTGATACTTTGGAAATGAGCATCTAGTTGGACCTTGTACTATGATTGGACGAATTGTAACTTTATACAAATATATCAACTTTCAATGCCAATTGAGTGTAAAAAAAACCAACAAAAATCAAGATACAAAATTTATTATATTTTAAAAGGGTCGCATTTCCTAAAACCTTAGGAGACGAAAATTCTTTTGATTAAAAAATAGAAAGAAAAAGAAAAGAAAATTTAGATGATCAGGCTACTGTTTGTGTTCCAACAGAAGCACCCCTGAAGAGCAAAATGGCAAGGCTGCCAATACAGAAGTGAATAAAATATCCATGGCAATGTGTAACAAACGAACCAAAATCAGTCCCCACTATGCATTGCCACCCCTTTCCATGCGTCTTGTCGAATGCCTAAAACACCACAAAAAATCACACCTAATTTTATGAATTGAAACAAATTTTTTATACATTGGAAAAATAGATCGATTGTGCTATATTGTGGCATCACTTATTTAATTTTAAGCATTGTGACATAAATTAATTGAGCTATATTGTAACTTCACTTATTTAAGTAGCTGTTCAAATTAATAATATGTTTATGTAAGCGGCATCGTTAGAATGTGCATCTTGTCCGACCTGATCCGATCTGATTCAAAACAACCTGGTCTGTAACAATCAGATCAAAATTATAAAAGTAATTTGAGTTGGGTAATTCTTAATCAGAAGTTGATCCGTTCATTTTCTTAAAATGGCTTTTAAATTATATTTGACTTTAAATCAAACAATAATCCAATTAGAAAATGCAGATCCATCCCAACCTACTTTTAAAAATGCAAAACTGATAACTGAAAACATGTTTATTGGAATAATGATTCACGAATAATTTACCTTCTTAATAAAGCAAGCAATTTGAGTGGCTTCAGTGACATCGAAGAAGTCGAGTGCCTTGGCTGCCAAATCAAGAGCATCACCTTGCATCGTCTTAAGCATATCCGTTTCGCCGACTATAGCTTTGCCTTCCAACATTTTTTTCTAATAATATAATAATATTTCAACAATTAAATGGTCAAAAAAGGCTCAATAAAAGCGCAGAATGAAAGCAATTTCTAATGTTGGTTTTTCTTTTCGGGATGGATTATTTATAGGGAAGAAAATAGAAATAATTACAGGGTGCCAATTATTAAGTCCCATATTTGTGGCCAGAAAGAACACAGAGAGTGAGGGATGATTCCAGATGGGTGGGAATCCTGGGATTAAAGTTTTTTGTTTGAGTGTATTGGAAAATTTATCATGAAGAAGAGGCTGTGAATACACCGAAGAAATGGATTTATTTGAGTTGTGATTTGTGTGGAAATGAGAAAATAATCTATGGTCCCCTTTTGGTCTTTTACACGTTGGTATATGGTAGTATGGTACTCCATCTGTCCCAGTTCAACCTGCACATTTTTTGGTCAACTTTCTCATACCATGTTTGACCAATGATAACTTTATTTATGTATGATAATGGTGTATTAAAATGTGATGTTTAGAAAATACATCATACATGGAATCCAATGATATCTCACATAATGATATTTGTATCTATATACTGGTTAAAATTTATCGTCAAATGTACTTTGAGAAAGTTGACCAAAAAGTGTTTAGCTTGAACTGAGACAGAGGGAGCAGTGGTTAACGGTTTGTGGCGATATTAAGAGAAAACATAACCAAAAGGCATGATTCATATCATTAATTAAGAAGGGTAGAAATAGAATCAAATACTGACAAAGAAAGAAAAACAGGAAAGAAAAAGAAAAGAATCAAATCCTGTCCTTAAATCTTACCAGAATTGTTAGTATGCTGAAAATACTATGGGAAGGACTCAAAACTGAGGATGATGAATTTAATATATGATGCTGTTGGAATACTTTTCAAAGTTTAAATATAATTAGAATTGAGTAAGAAGTCTTTATTCTAGATGGGCTAAGAAAGTTAGGTCCAATAGAATTATACTTAGGGTTATGGTAGTGTTTTAGTATAAATATATATATATAGAGTAAGAAGTCTTTATTCTAGATGGGCTAAGAAAGTTAGGTCCAATAGAATTATACTTAGGGTTATGGTAGTGTTT
>JAULKK010000011.1:663041-675373 GCA_032355705.1 Rubia peregrina
CTCCTGACCATCGCACCACCATCCACTAGCCACCTCCCTGCTGCGTCACTGCCACAACACCCAAAACCCTACCCCACCACTGTGTGCCCCCACATCCACCAGTCACATCTACGCCACAGCGCCATCAACCACCTCCTTACCATCGTACCACCATCCACTAGTCACCTCTCTACCACCGTGCCACCAACTACATCTGCACCACCTCACTGCCACAACACCCTAAACCCTACCCCCGCCACCACACAACCACCACCACTGCGTGCCCCCTATCCACCAGCCACATCCCCGCCACTCCACCATCAGCCAACTCCCGACCATTGCACTACCAACCACTAGGCATCTCCTTGCCATCGCGCCACCAGTCACCTCCAAGTGCACCTCCCCACCTCTTTACCTTCCACCACCTCACTACCACAACCCCCAAAACCTTTCCGCCTCTCGCCACCTTCGCTAATTCTCCCCGCCGCCTCTCGCCACCTTGAAACCTTAAATTCCAGATGCCTCAGTCCCCTACCGCCACCCTCGATTCACCACCCCAGTGTTGTGCTCCACCACTGAGGGATTCACCACCCACGATACGGGAAAACAACGGATCTTCATAAGAAATACGACCCGCTAAGGGATTCACCACCCACTAAGGGATTCACGTCCCCCACCGCTGCAAATCTTTGCCTCAAATATGGGAAAACAGAGACAGTGATGGGAACCTTCCGGAGTTGGCAAAAAGCGGTGGGGAGAAGTGACGAGCCCCGGGTTGTGTGCTTTCAGCTTGAGGAAAGAAGAAAATAGAAGAAAGTAGGAGAAAAAAGTTGGAGGGAAGTGTGATTTTTTTCATGTTTTTATTTATTTCTTCTTCTTTTTAATGAGGGAAAATCGGTCTTTTCAAAAAAAAATCCGACAGTAAAATGGTTGACCACAAAGTCAAAGGTTATTTTGACACTTTCTGTGATTGCAGGGTTATATTGACACTTTCAGCCTAAAATTGAGATTATTTTGGCACTTAACTCAATTAAAACTGGTTCTACATTTATTATGTATTTTAAAGTATTTAATTGTATATTTTATGAGCGAATTAATTATGTGATATCTCTAGGGTATCATGAGCACCCTATTTTCAAGAATATATTTTGTATTTCAAATTCAAAGGGTGTGCATAATTGATTATTAAAGCACTCATTCTACATATTTATAATGCACATTCATGATATCTCAGGGATACAGAATAAGAACTGTATTTTATGTAATCGTGTATTTTTAGTTAATTGAATCATTATAATGCACAAATACGATTTTAAAATATACGCGCTATACATATTTTGATCTCTCGTTGATTGATTTCAAAGACAAACTTAAACTTAAACACAAAATCTAAAAAAATATTTTTTTTAGTTTGATGGGTTAGTTAAACGTGAGTTTTAAGCATTAAACTCAAACACAAAACAACCCAACAATCTTTCCATATTTCGACCCGAACCCATAACTTTCCTATGGACAATTCAAAAACATAACACATAATATTCGTTATTGTAATAAACTATTTGTAATATAACATGTATTAAAAATTTTGGCACTCACATGATTGGTCAAATGGCTAAGCACCTGATTTTTTTAAATCTTAAAATACATCAATCCGATCTTATATTGAGTGTCTGGTTAAATGCTCCATGATCATGGTTCAAATTCTGGCAGCCGGAGTGGGAATTTGCTCATGTAGAAAGGTTCTTAGTGAGCACCAGAAAGTAACCACTAAGTGGCTAACTCTTGGACGCTGAGATTATCCTCATCATCAGTTTGAGATACTCCTGAAAATGAGAAATTTCACCTTTGCTCCATATATTGAAAATTTTACAATCAGGCGGTGTCACTGTTAGTGAATTGGAAGGAGTAGCTAGGTTGCTTCTCGCGGCTGCAAAATTCAAAGTGTTGCTGTCACTTTGACAGTGGAGGCGGTGGTGGTTGTGATTCCAACCCACCACCCATATAACGTGCCACTGCCACCTACTCCTCCGTGTCGGTGACGATTCCCACCCAACCCCTACCTCTCCCCATCTCACCTTCTCTGCAGCTTCATAAAATGTCGCCCTTCCAATTAGTGTACATCCCTAAAGCCTCATCAGCATCAGACTCATCACCATTTAAATTAAAGATAATAGGAATATTAGCATTCAAAATTATATTTTCCGTGTCTCAGTTTAATTGAAGACAATTTAATGGGCGTGCAATTATCAAAAAGGAATTGGATTAACTGTAAGTATAGAGAGTGTTTCTAATGTTAAATTATGATGTTTAAGGTTAGATCATAAGTATTTGCATTTTTAGAAAAAATTAAACTTAGGGTAAAGGCAGAGTTTGGGAAAGACCGTCTTTCCTTAGAGTTATGGAAATCCTATGAAAAGACGGGGTTTAATTAGAATTATAGAAAATGTAAAAGGTTTTAGTTGCAATATTGAAAATTTAGAGAAAATTGACTATGCAACATGTCGTAGTTATAAGTTTATGACCCAATTATCTTCATATTTTCTAATTTGCAGATTAAACCTTAGTTTTTATGGAAAGACCGTCTTTCAAAAGACGAACTTCAAAAATAAATGTTAAATCATCCCATTGATTATGTTAATTATTAAATGACTTCATTTAATTGTAGACGTTTTAAAATAATATTCTGTGGAGAAAGTCTCTTGTTAGACTCACTGTCAGATCAATCATAAAAAATCTCGTTTCAACAACTTTTACGATCAAATTATAATTATTTATACATAACAATACATTCTAAAAGATTTTGAAAATTATAAAAAACTTCGTTTCAATAAATAAACATATACTATATAGGAACTCCTTTATTAAGAAAAGAAAGAAGGATTGGACACGAAGAAAAGAATATTATAAATAACGAAATATGGAATCCATAGCCATTGCTTCCATTTCCCTCGCCATATTTCCCTCCATACCACCCTTCCAAACCATAAAAAATCCACTCAAACCAAAACACACACAATTTCCCCCCTTTCCCCCAAAAAATCCAAAAAAAAAACCAACAAAAAGGAGAAAATCAACAGCGATCCCTTCCACCACCATCAGCGGCGGCGGCGACAGCGACAATGGCGCCCCGTCTCTTCAAATGCTTCGGCAGCCGCGCCTCCCCCGCCTCCGCCCTCCCGGAGGACCGCGCCACGGCGGACATATCCGCGGAGGAGCAGCGGCGGTGCGGGCCGGTGGTGGTGGAGCTGTTCACGTCGCAGGGGTGCGCCACCTCGTCGGAGGCGGAGCTGCTGTTCTCGCGGCTGGGGCGCGGGGACTTCGCGGCGGAGGCGCCGCTGATTCTGCTGGCGTATCACGTGGATTACTGGGATTATAAGGAGTGGAAGGATCCGTTCGCGTCGAGTCAGTGGACGGTGAGGCAGAAGGCGTACGTGGAGGCGCTGCGGCTGGACACCATGTTCACGCCGCAGATTGTGGTGCAGGGGCGCGCGGAGTGCGTGGGGAATGATGAGGATGCGTTCTTGGGGTGTATCGCGTCTGCGCCCAGGATTCCTGCTCCTACGTTACAGGTTAGCCGATGGAGCATCTTTTAATTTCGTGGATTGGTGAATCGTAATTGGAGATTAATGTTATGTTATATGTGTTGCTATACACGAATCATCTTATGAGTCGATTGCAATATTTTTTTAAATTCAAAAACTTTTTGACTCAACTATCATTTCTGATTGTATAAAGATATTAGTATTGATACATTTGATTTGAAAAAGTTAAATCAGACAATGGCCCCCTGTTTGACGATTGGCTGTTTTATGTAATTGGGTTTGACCGGCTAACGTAGATGTTTGTGTTACTGATTGACCATTAGCTTGTTTGGCAAATGCATGGTTGTTAGCGGTTTTATGTAAAAATAACATTTAAGAACATGACGACCATTCTTTATTTATAAATTTATTTTTACATACTCCCTTTGTTTTGTTATTTATGACACACTTACTATAAATTGATGTTTTCTTTTATTTGACACTCTTTTCATTTTTGGCAAGATTCCTTCAATTTCATCCACTCATTCTACTTTTTCCTTTCTATATTCAATTTCATCCATTCATTTTCTTCACCTAAATCCAAACACCTAAACATATGGTGCCATAAATAGAAAAAATGAAGGGAGTATTTTATTATTGTTATTGTTATTGTTATTTTCATTTTCATTAATATAATTTATTTTTATTGTTTTTAAAATATAATCTGAAAAAATTTAAATCCCAAAAAATGTTGATGAGAAAGTTAAATTTAAATCCCAAAAACATAAAAAACAATGTCATATGTTAATGGTAGAGAGAAAAGTTAAAAGGTAAAATGTTTTAAAAAAAGTATTTGTTAAATGTAAAAGCCAAAAGCACGTTACTAATATTAGCGTTTCATATTTTGCAGAAATGCTATGTGATGAGCCACCAAACGTTTTTTCTTCATGTTAACGTTTTTTTATTCATTATTTTTTTAAAGTGACAACGATGACATTCAAAAGTCAATCAAAACACCACTAAAAATGCCAATCCCAAACGGAGCCAATATTTACTGAAACGGAAGGAGTATATCAATTCTAAATTTTCTTTTAGGATTTTTTTGAAAGTATTAGTTTGGTAAGCACCGACTTCACTGATCACTTTCTAACATAAAAATATCAATACTACATGTAATGGCGATGTTGATATGAACCTACTATCATTATTACCATGGATGTCATGAATACATTTCTCAAGAGGTTACCTCCATTATATGTTATGGACCTTTTGGTGCTAGTTCAAATTACTTGAATCTGATGATTTCGAAAATGCGCAGGCCACGTTCCAAAGGCCAACTCCAGAATCCTTGCAAGTCTCCCTGACAGGTGCTTTGAGGATGAAGGTAGATCACCGAGGTTTGAACATCATGGTTGCATTATACGAAAGCGGTCTGGTAACAGACTGCCAGAGGGGGGAAAACAAAGGCCGTGTCATAGCTAATGACTACGTTGTTCGTAGACTCGAAAAGCTTTGCTGTGTTAAGGACATCTCCGCGAAGAAAACCATCTCTGGAACGGTTGCTTTTCCGCTCTGGGAAGGCTTCAATCTGAGCAAGTGTGGCGTGGTTGTCTTCGCGCAGAGCAGCAGTCATCAGATTTTTGGTTCCCAGAAGTTTCAGTTGCCGGAAAACCTCTGAGTATGTAAGGGAATTGTACGTTGTGTTTATGTTATGAACTTGAACTATCTGGGTTTAAGACCGTTGCAGTTGAAACTTTCCAGCTATTTTTTATGTATATATTCATATCTTTTGCTAGCCAAGTTATATGCTTTTCTCCTAAGACCAAACTCAGATTCTGCACTTTTAAACTGTTTTATGAACATAACCTATAGTATTTGCGCGAGATAGCAGGCAAATTCTATCAACCAAGAGTACGAATGCTTAAGCAAATCAATTAACAATCTTCTGCAACCCTAAGCCGAGAACAGAAACCAACCAAAACTACGCCAACTAAAAACCAGAATAAAACAACTACGAGTAGTTGCAGTTAACAAGTACACCAAGTTAAGAAAACACAACTATCGTGGATGCTGGCAAGGGGAGCTTAAAGCTCATGCAGCCACTATAATCATGTACAACTACGATCAGAGTTACCATAGTAAAACAACAAAATGCAATATGTACACATCTGAAATGTGCATAACTGCTACCTAGGGATATTACCTTTATCGCATAAAAAAAGTTCTAACACTGTTATTCTTTTCTACGTCGAATAGTAGAAATGCCCCCTCTCGTACAACATGTTGAGCATGGATGTTTGGAGTTTCGGTTTAGCCAAAAGTGCCAACATGACACCGAACAGCTTCACACTGAATCTACCGCCTCAACCTGCTGTCGAGCAAGATATTTCTCCCTCCGTTCTTTCTGTAAAATATAAGAAAGAAGGTCAGGTACCAGAAGTATTAGAGAAACATCACATGAACCTTTACATGCTAATAAGTCACCATAAAATGTTCTGATTTACTTACCCATTCATCTATTACCAGACCTTCCCCAACAACTTGGGCACCTGTTTCGGCTGGAGGTTTCTTACTACGTGCCTCCACGGCAGCTTCAGCCTCAGCCAACTGACGCTTTAGTCTCTCCATTGCCTTGAAATGAATAAGATATACATTACAGGCTACTGATAATCATGAGACCCCAACCCCATATAGTATACAATAAAGAAATTTCTTACAGGAGTCGAGCGCTCTGGATCCAAAAATACGACACGCAGAACACGCTCAACAGTGACTTGATCCTTTTTCTCATCAAACTACACGAAGAACCATACCAGCCAAGAGTATTAGAGATTTGCAGCGTTAACATCTAAATAACATGTCATTAGAAGATCAAGAACTCAAATGGCAGAACAGAAGCAATATGTTGCCCAATTTATATGGCCAAATAAATATGAAATTAACTTTGGATATGCTGAGCACTTTTATCGATTGTTAAATACATTCTCTAAAATAAGCCATACAGGCACGAGTCAGTGAATCTCTTCATCTAAAAGATCACAATGCATGGTGGCTTAAGTGTCATCACTTAACTATTTTGGAGTAGCAACCAATACATTTTAAATCACACTAATCACGGATATAAAATACTTCCACCAGTACAAGCAGCCCTTAGTGGGATTAGGAGTAAAGCACCCCAGAATATAGTTCTTCATCATAGAAAAGACCAAATACAACCAATACAACAGACTCCATACAGAAAGTAACTCCGAACACTCACCAGCTCAGGCACATAATCAGTTCCTTCTTTCACCTTGAGACTCATGATTTTGAACTTGACTTTGCTCTTCTGCTCTATCGTCGGTTTTTCATTGTTCTCGGGATGCTCCACGAACTTGAACACTTTAACAAAATCCAAAGTAAAAAAACATAAGCAAAATATCACAGCATTTCTCATTTCTCGCCAACTTTCAGCACATTTTCATAACTCAATCAAAGAGCAAGCTTATTACCGGTAGCAATGATGCTTTCCCCGGGTGCAAGGATACCGCCAGGAGGCCTCATGTAACAGCTCTTAGGAGCAGTAGTTTGAAACTGAAAATGTCAAAACAAAGCAATTGAAGTACAATTTAAAGAAAGGGAAAATACGTGACTATGATTAATTAAAAGCCAGAAATTGAATTACTACTTTAAACGCTACAGGAGATTTGCTGGAGTTCTTAATCTTGACGGCACTCCTCACCTGCTTCCCCGGTTCATCTTCAAATTTCACGCGCCATAAAACGAATTAGCAATCAAAATTCAACATTCAGTAAAACGCGAATTTTTTTTTAAAACCTAGAGAGAGCAGAGCACGCACAGGGGAAGTAGAGGTTATTCGTCGGATCGAGGCGGAGGCGGCGGCGAGCCGGAAGCAAAGATCTCGCGACGGAGGAGACAGAGCTCGCGGAGGAGCGGGAGCTGGATCCGACGCCGTTTCGGAAGCTGTGCTGACTGTGACTGCTAGACTGGAGAATTTGCGAAGAAGATGCAGAGGATGATGAAGCAGGGGTTCCGGATTGCCAGAACGGACACAGCCTCCATAGCTTGCCTTCGGAGTGGTGCGACCGGTGAGTGCCGTGTTCGGATACTGCCATGCCGGAGTAGTGACGCAGTTACCCGGCGCCGGTGTTGCCTCAGCTCACTGATTGAATTGAAAACGACGGCGTATGTGAGAAATCGAACGAGAGTTCACGAGAGTTCGTGTTTTATTTACAACAGCACGGTGACTGTGTGTCGGTTTTGAGGAGCCGTTCCATTTTCTACTTGTCTGTCATATCCGCCATTACTGCGTATGGTGAAAAATGTTTGATGAACAAGTTGACCTCTACAGTTTTAAATGTTTTTAAAATGGCCCCTATATTTCAATTGGTAATGATATTTTCTGTGAAATTTTATAGTGAATAATGTGACATTAATGAAAAGATTAATACTTTCTCCAATTTTCTATTTGTGACACACTTACCTTATTGATATGTTTTTTTAAATGGCACACTTTTCATTTCTGGTAAGATTTCTTCAATTTCATTCACTCGTTATACATTTTTTTACTTTCTACATTCAATTTCATTCACTCATTTTCTTCACCTAAATCCTAAATCCAAGCACTTATCATATGGTGTCACAAATAGATAAACGGAGAGAGTGTATTCATTATTAAATGCACCTTTCAGGGAATACCACATCATTCATTATGACGTTTCTTTATAAAATTTCACTGAAAGTATCATTACTCATTTCAATTTAAGGTTCTACATGATTTCAATTTTCTAGAATAATCTTGTCCACAGGTCAATCAATGTATTTTAATTTATTTTTTAGAAAAACGTATGCTTTTTTATACTACTAATTATAGATAAGGATTTCTACTAGACCGCCTAATCCTAATGGTTATACCAATTATAAAAATACATTTTTTAGTTTTTAAAGTCGAGTCATAATTATTTATATGTTAAAATTTATTTTTAAAAGGTTTTCAAATCACCTTATTTATTATGTTAATTATAAAATGATCTAGTCCAAATACACCTTTAAACTAATTATAATATAATAAATCTTTGTTGCCGTTTTTTAATAGTAAAGTTGGTAATTTTGGTACAATAGTTAGCTTTATTTTAACTCAATTTTGCACCAATGCCATTACTATAAAATGCAATTTTGAAACCAAATAAGTTTTTGATTTGTATGCTACAGTGATTTGTGTGCATTTAAACTAAAATCACTATAACATACAAATCAAAAACTTCTTTGGCAGCATATGTAGTCTACTGGTACAATAATCAGTTAATTGCTCTTTTCAGATTAAAAACGATATCTACAGTTGAATCGCTAGATAAGGATACCTTATGAGAAAGTCTCATACTCTCCCTGTTTCAACCATATCTGCACACTTTCCTTTTTAGGTCGTCCCAACCAAATCTGTACACTTTCTATTTTAGGAAAATTTAACATATCAAAACACCTACCTAGTACCTACCCTTAAAAAGGTAAAATTTTACATTTGAAACCCTCTCTTCTTCTCCACCCAAACCCCTAGCCTCCCACCCATATCCTTTTTTTCCCTTCTCTTTTTGGTTATTGCGCCACCCCCTTTCTTACACAATTTTCTCTCACCTGAGAACCCTTTCTTCCACCATTTCTTCTTTTCCCCTGCGCCACCCTTTCTTCTTCTCTTCCCCCCCCCCTTTCTTCATTTTTTGTCACCATTTCTTCTTCTCACCCGCGCCACCCTTCTTCTTCTCCCAAACCCTCGCCGCTTGAAATTAGCTTCTTCTTTTTTCTACCCAAACCCCCAAATCCCCGACGCAGATGTGGAGCGGAAGGATCGACACACCGTGGTCGATGACGTCTTCTCACCGGCGTAGTACAACGCCCCAGATTCGTTCAATTTGGTTTTCTGGGTTTTGATTTTCTAGATTTTGATTTTCTGGGTTTAGGTTTTTGGGGGTTGCTTTGGTGGATAGCGTCTGGTCAATGAGGGATGAACATGTGGTGGAAGAGAGACGAGGTGACAGCAGTGGTGGTCGTGGTGGTGGTGATTGGCGGGCAGGGGAGGGTGGGAGAGAAAGAAGAAGAGCATTATGGTATTTTCACCCATCTCAAATTAAAACAGCTTTCTCTTTCTGCAAGTTTGGGTGGGACATGGGGAGTATTAGACTATTTAATAGTTAAATCAAATATGAAAAACCTCATTCAAATAATGTTTATGGTTATATTTTGATGTGTATTTTAAAAGATTTTCAATATTATAGTAATATCGCTGCAATAAATAGAAACATACATCAAATAACCACATCAGTTATGTTTAAATTTGTTAGTTCTAATACCATGTACAAAATAATGTAAATAATGGTGCCATAACCAATTGGTAGCACTAATATTTTTTTACAGGATATCAATTGTATTTACATGAAAAAGTGTATTATATCTTTTTACCTTAATAACATTAATTATAAAATGACCATATCTAACTTTTAGGCTGTGTAACTTGTGTAACCTTATAGTTGTTCAGTTTTATCAATTTGGCTATGCATTTGGTCAAGCTCAAATTAAATTTTGTAAGGAAGAAAATTTATGAATCCAAATTGAAGAAAGATGAAAAAGCTGTTATTTGGGGTAAGCCCACAATTTGAAAGTTCCTTTGTACTGAGAACTACAACAGCTATTGATTATAAGCATGTCAATTTGTCAATTTATTAAATATGCTAGGTAATTTATTATTCAATGCTAGAAGAACAAAGTAAATTCACAAATCTTGTGAGCAAACAAATGTCTTTTGTTCACTTAAATCCATGCAGTTAATTTGCTAATTCATCTTTTTGTTTGTAATTTGATGTGGTAAGATTCAGAACATCACTGCATTAAATTTTAAAAGAGGTCATTGATACTTTATGTTCCAAAGTTTACTTACTTACTATATATATATATATGATATTTTCAAAGCTTACCTTTTTTCTGGTGAAAGTCTCATGTTAAACCGATTAATGGTCAAATCAGTATGAAAAATCTCATTTCAATAACTTTTAGGTCAAATTATATTTGCAACATATTTAAAAGTTTAAAAGGTTATAAGAACCTCGTAACAATGATTAAAAAAATCAAATTTTCTCATTAATTATGTATAAAATGATTTTGCCTACCGGTTAGTCGGCGTAAAATAAGAATTTGTGATTTTTATGTGACTATAAATAAATTTCATATAATTGGTTTGAATCATTTTATGCGTTCTTATCTAGTAGTAGCTATTTCCTTTATGACAAAGAAACGATAGAAAATTATATTTAGTTTAAAAGTTTAATTCAGTAGAAGTAAATTAATGTCAAGGTGAAGTGGTTGAAATAGGGTGATTGAAAAAGGAATTAAACACAAGCAGGCTAATAGATATTTTATTCTTAAAAAAAAGGAAGTGGAAGAATAAAATAGAAGTAGGTAAGTATTAATTGTTATTGATTGTTGCTTGTTAGATCAGTTGGGACGGGGTTAATTGGTTGGTAACCATTAATTTGGAAATTGACTTGGAAGGCGAAATTTTAAAGCGCAAATGACCATTTTTATTTTTATTTTGAACGATGCAGTGAGGAATTTTGTTCTTCATGTAGTAGTTGTTTGTGTTTTAAAACTGAAGAAATATAAAATGTTAATGTGAATTGGGTTTGAGTTCAGCAGTTAGTCCACAATTGTTGTAGGGAAAAGAGTCGGTGTTCAAACTAAAGTTTAATCAAGAATAGTGAATTGTGAAGTAATTTTTTTATAGAGATTACCTGGCGTTCTAGAATTGTGTCGTCGGGTGCAACAACTGAGATAGAATTCCAGACTTTATCGTGTTTTAATATTTAAGTGGTGGTGTCTCAGACACCTGTGATAAGAATTGCGAGAACAATTTTTAATAGGAATCATTCGACGCAGTAAGACTGTACCAGTGATTGGAGTAGTTGGGATGGAGCCTAGACTCCACAGTGTTTCAATAGATTAAATTAGTGATGTCTACCACGGCTCTATGAAGAATTGTGAATTTAAAGAAATTATTTTATAAGAGTTAGCCGGCATTGAAGGACCGTGTCGATGGGTGTAGCATCTGGAATGAGGTTTCATACTTCTTTGTGTTTCCATAGATTCAAGAGATAGTGTCTCATAGTTTAGTCATATTAGTAGAGTGTAATGTGAATACTCCCTCCGTCCCAACTTAACCTGCATATTTTTCTTTTTGGACAAAATACATTTATAACCCAAACTTTAGACTGAAAGTACCAATATAAACTTTCAATCTCAGAAAGTGTCAATTTAACCTTAACTAATTATTGTATGTACCAATTTAACTCTAATCTTCAAAAAAATTGTGCCGATAAAGCCAAACTCCATTTCCGACGTTGACCCATGAACTTCCGGCAATGACAAGAAAGTGGAATGATGGAAATACACCTTTGACCAAAGAAGAAAAATTGATGACAGAATTACCCCTTTGACATAATTTGTTCAGAACCCAACCCCGTCGGAAAATGTCGCTACTCTGTTGGGAAACGCCACTAATTCGCTGGAAATCCAAACCCCACGCTACTCGCTCAGCCCCCTACCACTGGTCAGCTCTCCATCGCCGGAAACCTAACCTGTTGCCCTCTTCCTTAAAACCCTAGCCGCACACCGGTCAACCTCCACCACCAAAAACCTACCTCATGTTGCTTGCTCGCCACCCCTGCCCTCGTCCTTCTTGAAACCCTAGCCGCTTGCCACCACTCCACAGCCTCCTGGCGCCCTCCACCTCCCTCTCCCGGCTCGCCCCCACCACAGCCACCCCGCCGCCGTCTCCGCGAAACCCTA
>JAULKK010000011.1:675473-685920 GCA_032355705.1 Rubia peregrina
GTAACATGTAGTAACTGAATATCAAATTTTTATTTACCGTTATTAAATAAAACTAAAGTTATCGATGGTCAAACATGTCTTGAGAAAAGTGTTGGTTAAACGGTGCCAATGTTAAAATACCGGAGGGAGTATTATTATTTTTTGCGTACATAATATTAATCCATACTACTATGTTGTTTTCTTCTTCGGTGTGCGTGTGCGTGTGCTTTAACCTAAAATTTAAGTTATGGTACGTATCAAAATGCAAAACAGAAGTTTTCTGAATTCGGGGTCAAATAAAAACACTATGAAATCATTTTGAAGAAACTCATTGAAATTCAGGGACCAGTCTGCAAATAGTCGACAAATATAAAAGCTTCCGCCTTCTTGGTGTGACCGTTCCGCCTTCTCTACCCAAGTTCGAATGTGCAGATGGTTGTGTAGTGGTCGAAGCAAATTATTAATATCAGGTTTTGTTGTTGAAAAATCGTGCAACGATCGAACTGTCGGATCAAACATTGGAGATGGTGATTTAACGATAGAGATGATGATTCGGCAGAGGTTGGATTCACTAACATCTCCCTCACTAACAAAATCAGCTACATTTGGATTGTAGTTTTCAGCTAATAAGATAATGGATTATTGGGGGAAATGCATCTATTCATGGATCTTTATAGCTGTGCAATTTCAACCTTTTGTCTTATAAAATAAAGGGCAGATGATTGAAAATGCACATATTTATAAAAGTTTGGGGTAAATGTACTTTGCCCCAAGACATTTTTAAAAATAAAAGCTTTGCAAAATGTAATGAGAAATCCAAATAACGGTGTAACGGTACGATTTAGCTAAGTGCCTCTTTATCTCTCTGCATAAACAGAATCAACATAACATGCAATAAAACAGATACAATTTTTATTTGGACAATCCACAATAGTACATTTACTATTCCCTGGACAGAAAATGGATCCAGAAAATCAACTACACATGTAGAAACACTTCTCCATGGTAATAATCAAGACCTAATCTAAACTAGTTTTTTTTTTCTGTGGGAACATCCTTAACTAACTCTCCCTAGGCTACAACATTCAGAACAATTAAGAGGTTGAATAGAAGAGAAGAACCTTCAAGCATTCACCTCTACCTGTTTCTGCCCTTGTTTTGGAATGAGAAATTCATTCCCACCTTTTCCGGTTGCATCCAAAGACTCGCGTTTCTTCTGATACAGAGGATTTGCAGTCAAGATTGTGATCTGAGACTTGTCGCGGATCTCCAGTACTTCAGCCAATCCATTGCCGCATCCTTTTGACATGCCGACATCAATTCTAATGGCTGTGTTGTTGCAGACTCCGTTGATACCACTTTGTTGAATGGTATGCCCCATGATCATTCTCTTCACTCCGGGAATAGTGTTGAGAACATGTTCGAGAGTAGAACAATCGCAGTCTTTAGCCAAACTATGTGAGAACTTCCTTGTCCAAACAATAGAATTCCTTCCCTGAGTCTGTTCCCTCTTAAACTCCTTTTGCATCCCAAGAATCCAATTGCTCACGTCCTCGTTCACCTTCTCCAATCCATACTTGACATGCTCGGGTACAAGACCGCCATGTACGAAAAGTGATTCTCCCATAACCAAAACAGTCTCGTTTCTTGACAGAAATCTCTCTGCAATTGGCCCAGTAGGTCTTAATGCAGCAATTCTTGCTCTGATACCACTAAGGATCTCAGGCTTGATATTTGGGAAATCATTAGGTATCCCATGGAAAGGTTCATTTATGGGTCCTTCAAATCCACTGCATAACCTTTTCATATCATTCCCAACAGAGTACCACATTGCCCAATCCTTGAACTCCTCAAGGCCTTCTCTAGATACAAATCGGAAATCCCCTTCAACGTTCATGATTTCATGATTTCCATTCATAGTAAAAATGGCACCTCCAGTCTTCGCAGCTTCTCTTTTTAATTTTTCAAACAAATACAATATCTTGAGCTCATCCCCTCCCCGGTCCAAGATATCCCCAATTTGCACTACAGTAGTGGAGCCTCCACACCAGTGGCCCTCGGAGTCAATTAGCCCTGCAAGGCCGAGGGATTGCTTGGTTTTTGAAAGGTCACCGTGCAGATCACCAATAGCAATAAGCCGTTCAGGGGATGGGTATATTGTTTTCAATGGAGTAGAAAGTGTGGAATTAACTTCATTGGAACTATAAGCAGGAGCCTCACTTGATCTTGTGCTTGGACTCGGGGGTAATAGGAAAAGGCCGCCGCTAACAGAAAAATCAACAAAAGTATCCACAAAGGAAGATAGAAAGGAAGGGAGGGATTCGCATGTGATGTTGCTTGAGGATGCCTCCCCTCTTTTATCCCCTGCCATGGGCAACTTGGTAGTAATCAACGGGACACGAGTAAATGGGAGCTCACAGCAGGGGTAAGGTCTCTGTTAGCTACTCCTTTTGGCCAGCTTAAATGTCCCCGTTTAATGGTTTAGAATGGAAATGTAGCTGACCTGAAGACAATCAAAGTTTGTCAAGGAAATTAACTTCTGGTGTCCTTGAAATTGTGACTCGGTCACAATGATCTGAAAAAGAACCCACCGAAGTATTTAAATAATGAAGCAAATTTGTTTCATAGCGCAGCTTTCAGATAAAACAATAGCCACAAAAATGGTAAGACGAGGAGTAGTAAATAAAGCCTTAATTTAACTTATCCAGGAGAAATCCAAATCTAACCATCATGTACTAAGACAGATTAACACAAGCTCTATATAGTCCGCAATCATGTACCAAATCACGATGTAAAAAGTTTCATAAGGCGGAATAGCTTTTCAGCAGATTCTAAAAGAAATTGAATGCTGCACTATTTCCTATACAACCAAACTTACAAAACCACCAAAAATTACGGCGATTCAAATCTAACCTGATATTTCTACATCCACTTTTCTGCATTCTCAAATCTTAAATAAGAGCTTTTTTTTTCCTTCTTATCAAACATACTAGTTGCTATTGTCCTCAACTACGATTTTTCTCCACACTCAACCCTCAATGATTCATACAGCGTCATTCAAAGAAAAAACTATTACATAATCATCATTAATTCATACACTCGTCAGGAAGGAAAAAACACATAATTCATCTGTATAGTCCTGTTTGAATATCTTCTCTTCCTGAATTTACCACGGTGCCTCACAAATAAGATACAATGACTGATTCAAACCACAGCGCATGAGCTTGCAATTTAATCGGGAATAAAACATTAGATTAGGCAATCAAAACCTAATGCAAAATTTCTACATAGAAAAATGGGAAAATTAACATATATGAGCAAAACTTGAGGTCAAACTAACAGAAATGATGGCGATTTCAAATAGAAAATGGTACCTGCTGCGATTAGAGGAGAGATTTGAGGAACGGAACGGAAATCTATATTGGATTTGGGGATGGATTGAATGATTTGGGGAGTATATTGCAACCGGCAATTAATACTGATTCAAAACCCAAATTTATGAAACTTTGCAAAAAGCACTTTTCTTAGTTAATACTCCTTCCGTCCCAAGATAATGGCTTACTTTTTCACGGTCTTCAATGATCATGTTTGACTATCGATATCTCTAGCTACATACAACATTTTTACATTAAAAAAATCATAATTAGAAAATAGAAGTTAAGACGAATTTAACAAGATGTCACATGATATTTTTATTATAAATATATAAATTGATATTTAGGGTCAAAGCCTACAAATTTTAGTTTTAAAAAAGCAAATAGGTCAATAATCTTGGGACGGAGCTAGTACTCCGTATACGTAGAGAAAACTTTTGGAAAAAGCACTTTTCTTAGGAAAACTCTTGGAAAATATCTGTTTTCATATACTCCCTCTGGTTGACTAACATTAACACACTTTTTTTTACCTTTTTTCTCAAGCATATTTGACCATAAATTTTATACATTATATAAAAATAAATAAACTACCACATGAGATACATTTAGATTCTCCGTAACATGTAGTAACTGAATATCAAATTTTTATTTACCATTATTATATGAAACTAAAGTTAGCGATGGTCAAACATACCTAAAAAAAAGTTGTGGTCAAAGTGTGCCAATGTTAGTGAACTAGAGGGAGTATGATAAAGATGTAAAAGATTTTAATTGTAATATTAAAAATTTATTGCTCAATGTGCAGTAATTATAAATTTATAATCGAATGTAATCGAAAATTTAATCTTAATTTTTCCACTTACTGTTTAAATTATTATAGAAAAGTCGTCTTAAATACTCACTAATAAATGTGACAAATGAACAATGACTTTGTTTGGCAGAGCTTTTCAGCTGTTGTGCTTTGAAGCAAAACACTTTAGTGTTTAGTAAAGTGCAAAAAAAATATCTTATTTTGAAAGGAGAAGCTATTTTTTGGGGAAAAACATAAGCTGATCTCCCCCTACTTTTAAAATAATTCAGTTTTACTTATAAGCACAGCTCTACCAAACAGAAACCATAACCGGGTTAGAAAATGCGAAATTTACGAAATGAAAGGGAGTGAGAAAATAGATAGTGTTTGCGACGCATATCAATCCTACTAGAGAAACGATTTGTGGGGAAAAATAAGAGGAAAGTTATTTTCAGAAAGTCCCGACTACTGTCTTGGCCTCCGTTCTTCTCTATTTCCAGGCCGAAGCTCGCACTGATCACCGGAGATGAACCGCCGGAGCTTTCCCTCGTTGAAAAACTCGTTATTAATTCTTTGATTCTGACAATGAAAAATGCTTCCAGTTCTCACGGTTTCTCCTTACCATGGCGGCAATTTACAGGTCAATTGCGCGTGTTTTATCCCATTCAATCACAATTCAAATACGTATACTCTCAGCTCATTTTATAATTTTTCCGCCATTGCTATCTCGGTTTAGTTTTCTATTTCTTGATGCTGTTTAGTTTTCGTGCGACAGTGCGAGGTAGTTTTTTTTTCCTGTTATTTATTATTGGAGAAATCCGAACTTCAATTATTTTAGTAGCCGCTAAGTGTTTTGAGATGCGTGTGGATTCTTACTCGTTTTATTAAAAAAATCATGCATTTTGAGATAAACTGCAACTTTTTGTGTGGGAATACCAGAGATCTTCATTCGAGGCAAAATTTAAATTCTAATCGTTGAGTTATACAAGTATAAGAACTTCTCACCAGATGAAGAGCAGTGATTTTGAGTCATGGGACGAGATTACTTTAATGTCTATTGACGTTTTGGATGTGTTTGTTGTAGAGATTTAAATTGAAGGGAGGGAGGTGGATCAGTTGAGAATTCTGATGTGTATATTTTTTTTGTAGATTAATGGCGAAGAAAAGTGTTAAGAGAGTTGCGGATGTTATTTTCCCGAGCTCGAGAATAAACACTTTGGAGGTAAATCATAAGGTGGTGTCATATCCTGTGGGACTTACCTACAGTCTAAGTGGACTGTATTCACATTGGAAGGTTTCGTGTAGAGGATTTGTTTCGTGTGCATCATGTGAAGCAAAGCAGACCTTGTGGAGAGCAAGAACTTGTAAGAGGATTTTACGCCTTTCGGGTAGTAGTCCAGTTTCGGTTCATCCTCATATTGCTTGGAAGAGATTTGCTCATTCTTATTCTTTCAGACCAATGTTGCCTCCTCTTAGTAGGATTACCTGTGCTGTAAGCCTTGCCTTGGCTCGGTCAAAGCTGGTAGCTCCTGGCATATTGGCTCTCATTGTTCGAGAGCTAACAGGGAAGAAATGTCTGATAGCAGAGGCAGAAGGATTCTCAACGAGAGATACTTTATATATGCATGCACAAAATGGACGCATATACTTGACTACAGTTATTTTTATGCTTTTAGAGGGGTTTATATTGTTTCTGCGAGCAATATATTTAGGAATTTTGTTCGTTCCTTGCATAGCTATGGCTCCTTTTGCTCAATCCCTTGGCTCTGAGTATAGGAAGGCATGGTTGCAGACAGTTCGCATTACATTGGAAAAAGCTGGTCCAGCTTTTATCAAATGGGGACAGTGGGCTGCAACAAGGCCTGATCTATTTCCAAGTGACTTGTCTAGCGAACTTGCAAAACTTCATTCGAAAGCCCCAGAACATAGCTATGCATATACAAAAAGAACTATTGAAAATGCATTTGGTCGCAGACTTCATGAGATTTTTGAAACCTTTGAAGAGGAACCTGTAGCATCTGGTAGCATTGCTCAAGTTCATCAAGCAGTCCTAAAATTCAGGTATCCTGGTAAGCAGGGAAAGCCTATTCTAGTTGCTGTAAAAGTTAGACATCCTGGTGTTGCAGAGGCTATTAGGAGAGATTTTACTTTGATAAAAATATTTGCTAAAGTGGCTGAATTCCTTCCTGCTTTGCAATGGATGAGACTCGATGAAAGCATTCAACAGTTTGCGGTCTTTATGATGTCTCAAGTTGATCTTGCAAGGGAGGCAGCAAATCTGAATCGTTTCATCTACAATTTTCGCCAATCAAAGAATGTGTCCTTCCCAAGACCACTATATCCATTGGTACATCCTGCTGTTTTAGTTGAGACATATGAACATGGTGAAAGTGTCCAGTACTATGTTGACGAGCTTGCAGGACACCATGAGATGAAAAGGGACCTAGCTCAAATTGGAACTCACGCACTTCTTAAAATGCTATTGGTATGATAAAATCTTAACCTATTGTTAATTCATGACTAGTTATAGCTGACATTACCTTCTGTAAACTAATTTCAAGATATAGGGTGTTATATAGCAATGTAATCGCTTCTTTCAATTAGCTAAACATTTTCTGGAATAAATCAATAAAGAAAGAACTAGATGCTTAGCTGTTTTTTCATTGGGATCGTAGATTGTTCTACTTGGTACAGTCATCATCTTAATTTGTAGGATACACATATTGTCAAATTATTGGAACTCATATCTTGGTTTCTGACTTTTGTATCCAGGTGGACAATTTTATTCACGCAGATATGCATCCAGGGAACATTTTGGTTAGAGCTACCCGTGACAATGCTACAACTCTGTTCAAATTAAGGCCACACGTTGTTTTCATTGATGTAGGGATGACTGCTGAACTGTCAGTGAACGATCGAGTCACTCTACTTGAGTTTTTTAAGGCTGTGGCTCTTCAAGATGGTCACACTGCCGCAAAGTGTACTTTGAAGTTATCCAAACAGCAGGACTGTCCAAACCCGGAGGCTTTCATTCAGGTGCTTCAGATTCCTAATCAATATTTTCTTTAGTTAAGACCTTAAATTTTGATTTGATTTTGTTGAATTTTATGCGTCATCAGATTTCTATTTTCTTGATCTTCTATTAATCTACATGCGTTTAGTCTAGTTATCTAGCATACTATTTGGATAGTATTGTGTCTCATTTAGTAATACAAAGAGTTGAATTCTCCTAGCGGAATCTTTTTGCAGCACATTAGGTATATTTGCACCACGCTGCAGTGATGAATGTGACTTACTTCAGATTTAACCACTGAACCTAGTCTAAAGACTCTAAACCACTAAAGGTGGTATCTAGCCATCATTTCTGGTTGACGTTTTCAAAGTAGTATGCTGAGTCGCTGAGACATTTGCTGTCTTGTGATTGGGAGACTACAAGTAACAAGAAGTTGAGTTTACTTGATCAGTCATTTGTTTCCATTATCTGCTCTTGAGTCTCGCTTTTTTCCTTTCTGATTGAGGATTATGATTTACATTTAATATATTGAATCGATAAGAAGTTTTACCCTGATTTACAGGAGGTGGAGACTACCTTTAAATTCTGGGACACTGATGAAGGTGGTTCATTTCACCCTGGTGATTGCATGCAACAAATGCTTGAACAAGTTAGGCGTCACAGGGTTAACATTGATGGCAATGTTTGCACGGTTATGGTAACAATGTTGGTATTGGAGGTATTGTCTAGTCTTCTTACTATTATCACTACTTGGTCAAAACTCAGAAAGGAAAGATTTATGAACAAAAAAATTTTATACTACAGAAGTCTGTCTATCCATGAGCTCATTAAGAGCAAAAGTTACCTGAAGTGCATTTCTTTTGCCTTGGTAATTTATAAAACAGGTCAAGTTGTTGATTTACTGAATTTTCCATAATTTGCCATTGTTTGGTAGAACTCACCATAGATGAATGAAGATTATTTGCTATGTTTTTGAGGCAGTTACGTGGAGGCTTGCCCTTGCTCTTGATTTGTAATGGTTTGTCTATATGTTTTATCGCATATAATGTGTCATAACAGGGGTACTGCTGTGGTTAGTAATTCTAAACCCATTTCAACTTATGCTGACACTAAGGCTTAGTAACAAAGTTGTGTAGTCGTATAAATGGATGGGTGGTAAGCGTGATTAACTGCTTGAGTCACAAACAGTGAAAATCTGTGTTCCTGGTGGGCTATGCAATCGCATTCTGTTGTACATGTTTTTTTAAACTCTGAGCTGTTTCTGATTGCTTGCATTTTGGTGTAAACGGAACATTTGATTCATTAACAATCATATATTTTTTTACTAGTAAAAGAACTCATTGTATTCCTCATAGATAGCCTATAATAGCTGCAAAATAATATTAATATCATGCTGGAGAGTATGCTCCTAAATTTTGCAATGCATAGAGTAAATAAAATAGTTTTTCATTTCTCTTCCTTAGGGATGGCAACGAAAGCTTGATCCCGAGTTTGATGTGCTCCAGACGCTGCAAGCTTTGCTTTTCAAAGCTGATTTGGCAGAGTCTCTCCTCTACACAATTGAAGGACTAATGGCTCCATGATAAGTTCCCTGTATGCACCACTTTCTTGCAGAGCTTGTGAATAACTTATGCCCAAAAGAATTGGGTGTACACACAATTCAGAATCGAAAAATAAACATGTAGAATTTGTTTCCCCTTAGCGATATGTAGAATTTGTTTGTGCCTGATTTTGTTTTCTGTTTCACCATTTGTTTGTACCGTGTTATCATACAACACTTGCAATTGGCATGTGACATTACTGCATTAGAATAGATTTAGCACAAAAGATGAGTGAAATATCATACATGAATAAGTGCCTGTCTGGACGCCAATTTTACCCCCCAGGTGAGCGTCGGATTTGAAGTCATTCCTTTTAGAATCTTGGGTGCCTTCTCTGATATGCATGAATGACTGGGATTCTTGATGAGATCAATAGTTGACTTCAGAATGCAAATGGTATAGCATGCCGGACACGAGGAGGTAGGTTTGAGTCTGGAAGAACTCGGTTTTTGTTTGGGTGAAAGAGACTGTAATTTGTAAGAATTCATAATTTCAAAGAACTGAAAAAAACATGATTGAGTGCAGCGTAGATGGATCGATCTACGCTATAAGCGGAGCCATTCATCAACGCTGCACTCAATGATATTTTTTAGCTCTTTCTGTTATCATTCTTCCTTCAATCTTGGAGCAAGTGGATCCATTCTTAGTTTATTACCGCCTTGTGGTTACATTTTATGGTATTAACAAAGAAGAGAATGGGATGACGAAGTACAAGGTATGTCGTATGATTGTACTACATTTACTGCAATGGACTGGAATCGTTGAATGGGAGCATGTACTGTTCTTGCAGTACAACTTCAAATTCCTCCAGTTGTACAATCAGCACGGGTGGTTGTACCACTTTTAAACTGACTAGCCTGGGAAAGCACAGTTTGAAAAATTGAGCTTGGTATACTTTTTGTGACAGCTCTCTCGGGGCGAGCATGGGCCGGATCAGATCCGACGCTGAAAATGTTGTTAGATTCGAACCCAATCTGGATTTACAGGGCCTGAAATTTTAAATCCATACTACTTAAACTCTATTCAATGGGTCTGGACCTTGTAGGTTTAGATTGGGTTTTAGACCTATGCTCATCTCCACTGCACGATTTCATACTAGTTTTTATAGTTCTCTGTTTCTCTATGTTTGACATATTTGACAGCTTTGGATTTTTCTTTATTTTAATGTTACTTTTCAAATTTTCAAAGTTTAGATTAATTTCATACGCTTCATTTTCTTTTTCTAAACTCATTTTCCATTTTAGAACCGAATGAAGCGCTACCATGTATGTCAAAAATAAGAGAAATGGGATTACTTTTATGCAACTTTGAGTTATTACAAATGAATTGTTGGAGTAATTTCTATGAATAGTGCTACAGTGCACATTTTGGATGCAGAGGGGGAGTGCGCATTTCCAAAATGCGCACTCATGTTTTTGTTTTTTTTTAAAATTTTAGACGTTTAGTTGTGAGGGAAACTTGGAAAAAAAGAAAAATAGAGAGTGCGCATTTTCAAAATGCGCACTCATGTTTAATTTTTTTTAACTTTTCCAATTTTTTGTTGTGCGGGGAAGTTTACAAAAATGAATAGTAGAGAGTGAGTGTTTCCAAAATGCGCACTAATTTTTTAATTATTTTTTTAAAAAAATTGAATTTTTGTTGTACGGGGAAGTTTACAAAATGTAATACACGCGCCAGACGTGGATTACAC
>JAULKK010000011.1:687271-698178 GCA_032355705.1 Rubia peregrina
TAAGCTGGCAACAAGCCAATAAGAATAGTAAAGAAAACATTACTTTCAAATTTTAGCTGTGTGAAATGTTTTTTTGAGTAAAGTGCTAAAATAATCTTACCTCTTGATTGAAAGTGTCAATATAACCCTGCAATCTCAGAAATTGTCAATCAAACTCTGTATTTAGTTGAATTTTTAGCCAACATTCCAGATTTTGGTGAAAAGACAATTTTGCCCTTGACTTAAAAAATACTCCCTCCGTCCAGGAATAAATGACACACTTTCTATTTTCGTCCGTCCCACATAAAATGACACATTTTATTCTTACCTAAAATGGTAAGAAATGGACTTGTACATTTACCATTTTATCCCTCAATCTATTTATTAAATCCACTAGTTCCTCGTTTCATTTTGGCCCAATTTAAAGATTAAACATTGCTTTGGTACCTAAAACTGAATTAACAAATCCATTAGATGCCCCAAATTCGTTTTAACACATTCCTTGTTCCAGCTTCAATTCATCTCATCATTCAGTATTCTCGCCTCATTATTCCTCTATCATGTTTCCTCCATGCTCCCTTCTCACTCCAGTTTTGTTCTCAATCCCGAAAAACTAATGGAGTTTCGATCACCAACCCCTCAAATCCAACCTCTCCCCGGCCAGAATTCTCTTCCCACGGTCCTATTCAACGACCTTTTGATGGTTTCACCGAGTGGGTGTCAGATTCGGAGGACGGAGAAGAAAGCCATCAACTCCTCCATCGATGTCAAAGGGTTTATCTCAGTTTCGAGAGTGCCTCAACAGAATCAAGCCATCGGGCAGACTCAATGTTTTCAGATCTGGGTTGCCAGACTGAAAACAGTACTTCCTTTGCGGTGCGTGATGTGTAGACGCTGCCGACTCGTGCCACACAATGCCACCTGACCCATTAGACGCACCGCCACCCGACCCGTTAGACGCACCGCTACCAAAATCGTCAAACGCGCTGCAACCCGACTCTTCAGATGCACCGCCACCCGCCTCGTCAGACGCACCGCTAGCTGAGTCGTCATCCGTGCCGCCATCGAACGAGGTCGATGTTGGATCAATTTGTTGTTGTAGAATGTTGTTTGTTGGATTTTGTGAATCTTGTTGTTTGTTGGATTTATGTTGAATTAGTGCATCATCTTTTGAGTAATTGCAGATTTGGATTTATTCAAACCAAATTTGACTTCATTCTGCACGTGGGTCACTAGACCAAAATGCCCCTCAATTATTTCCCATTAATACCTCCACCCCAACTTGCATAAAATACCGAGCTATTTCACAAAGTGCAGTTTATTCTGGGACGGAGGGAGTATATAAATTGAAAAATATGAAAATCCTCCCTCCCTCGTTTCTTTCTTTCCCAGCCAGTGGCCCCCCCAATTCTTTCTTCCCCCTGGTGGAGCATGGCGGCAGAGGGTTTCTTCCCCATTTATTTCTTCCCATCGTCGTCTTTCTCCCCCATTTATTTCTTCCCATCCACCGTCTTCCCCTGTGGCAAATCGATGGTTGTGCGATGGTGAATTGAGGGTGGTGGGGTGGTGTTTTTTAATCAATGGTGGTGTGGTGGGGGGAAACGACTATTATAGTTTTTATACCACGACTACCCCCCATTGTTGGCTAATATTTCAATAGAATATACCCTTTTAATTTTATTTAGAGAGACGTCGTTCACATAATTTTCATTGTAAGATTATTTTAATTTTAATTTTAGAATACCTTCTACAAAGTTTTTAAAATTATGAGAATTTTATTTCAATACATAAAAACAAGCATCCAATCATCTTATTAATTAAATTAATTATTTATGACTCACGATTAGATGGTCTAAATTATTTTTAAACATTTAGAGCATGTTGATGATGAGTGGCTTAATATTGAAATTCACATTGTACAAAAATTCAACTGTTAATTAAAAATTAACTTTTACATTTTTGTTTAAAATCTTGCAAAATTTAGATCCCAACTTATAATTTGACATAAAAATTAAAATAATTTGTTTTATTTTATTTCACCTGAAATATTAAAGTAGAAATAATACAGAAGAGTAGAAAGCCGTAAATGTAACGTGCCTTCAAAATTAACAATTACTTTGAGGAGATTTTAAAAACAATTATCTCGGATGAGATATATTTTAGAGTGAAAAATTGTGCGCGAGTTGTTCAACAAGTACATGATAATTTTTACTTCTATTTCAAATTTAGATACTTTTATTATTTCCTTAGAAATGATAAATTTACTAATTATGTAATTACTGATTAATTATGAATACATATTAGTGTCTTGCAATATATTGCTTATAATTGATAGTAATTTGATTCTAATTTTTTTTATTTTTACAAAAAAACATATTATTTTTGTATATGAGTCAATCTCTTGAAAGACGGTCTTTTCATAAGTCATGGAAATACCAAGGTTTAAAGTGTAAATTAAAAGAAATGAAGATAAAATTTTCGAGTTGCGTGAACAGGGTTATAAACTTTATAACTACTAAATGTTGAATAATAAAATTTTAATATTGCAACTAAGACCTTTTACCTTTATTATTCTAATTAAACCTCATTTTCCCATAAGTTTATGGAAAGACGTTATTTTCCAAGACTTTTCCTTTGTACATACACATAAAAACATATCACTATTTATTAAAAAGCAGTGGATCCGATTATATTTTAATTTTTTAATAAATCAAATATAATATATTTAAAAAATATAATTACTTATTTAAATTGTTCATCGCATGAGTGCTATCTAGTATACTAACTATTCCATAAATGACCAGATTTCTAGAATTCACAGAGAAAAAAAAAGAAGAAGATGAAAACCAGCTCCAGCATTCACTCTCTTCGTAATCGTTTTTCCCGCCAGAAAATTATTAGCAACTGAATATTTAGCTGGGCCTCGCATTGGGCTATAATTTTAATTGGGCCAGCTACAGAAGCTCGACGGCCCAAGACCCAGCCTTCCAAAATAGCAGTCTCATTTCCGGTAGGAGGGACTCAATTTTGAAATGAATTGAGCAGGAAGGTGAAAAAAGCTTTGCGTGCGCACAAAGCTCAACTCCAAAACCTCCCGTTCTGCTTAGGGCAAAGTACAAAAACACGCACTCACCGGAAAAGTTTGTTAGCGGTGGAACTGATCGTCCCTTGGTCGGCGCACCGGCGATGGAGCTTCTCCGATTAAACCTCTCGCAAGTTCGAATACCGGAACCTACCAATCGCATCTACAAGCATGAGTGCTGCGTCTCCTTCGACACTCCGGTACTTAGTTAGCTGATTGATTGTTTGAATTTTTTTAGGTCTTCTTGATTTTGAATTGCTGCTATGTTGTTTTAGTAATTAGTTTTGCGTTAGCTCGATAGTTAGGGCTCTGCGAACAGAGAGTGATGATATTTTGAGCTGCGCGAATCTACTTTATATCCATGCATTTTGTTGTAATGTGTAAATTGTTCCGAGTTGATGATTTTGAAGGTGTTACGGACTGATTAACATATTTTACTGTTAACTCTTTACCCCCAGGCATCGGAAGGTGGGCTGTATGTGGATATGTTGTCTTTTCTTGCATTTGGGAAGGATTATGTGTCTTGGAACTATGAGAAGACGAAGCATCCAGTGTATTTGCATATTAAGCGAAGGCTGAAGACTGTCAGTGAAGACAGGCCTGCCAAGAAGCCTACCCTTCTAGCTATAGGTATGACTGTTAGTTCACAGTCTCTTATAGTAATACTTGCTAGGAATGTGCTTGATCAATACTAAGCCCTTACTGAAAACTCATCCACTGCTGGATACCAGCTTTTTGCAATTGTAAGGAAGAAAGGGAATGTTGCATGGCTTGAGTTTCTCATGCCCCTCTTATTTGTGAGGCATGATAAGTGTTGAAATTCATTTGCATTGTAAATCCGAATAGGTCTAGGGTTGTTAGAGGTTTACATCCTTACATTTTGAAACTCTCTCCTTTATTAGCCATCAGTAATCTTTGCCGTTGCAGCAGTGCTTATTTACCTTAACTTTTAACTGATTGTTTTTCATTATTGCTTTTGCAGGTGTAGATGGAGGATTTGATAATAACGAGCCTGAATTTGAGGAAACATATGAAATAGTTATTTTGCCAGATTACGTGACTCTTTCTTTTCCTAATGTCCAGTTACCAGAGAAGGTATTATACTTTTTCTACTGATGTCACCTTTAGATACTTGATCCCTCAAGGTCTATAGTAATTGGTAAACTTGTTAATTTTGTGTAATAGGTAAGGTTGGCAGTTGATGCTGTTTTATTGTCCGAGGGAGCTGAGAGGAAAGAGCAGATTGCTGCTTGGACAGCTGAAAAGAAAAATATCAGTGATTATGCCTTGAACTTGGTCCAGCTTGATAATGGTGTTGTTGTACCTCCAACAGGGTGGAAATGTACCAAGTGTGATAAGACAGAGAATCTGTGGCTAAACTTAACTGATGGCTCAATCCTGTGTGGTAGGAGAAATTGGGATGGAAGTGGTGGTAATGATCATGCTGTTAATCATTACAATGAAACCAAGTATCCACTTGCTGTAAAGCTTGGCACTGTTACCTCTGATTTGGAGACAGCGGGTAATGCTACCTTTTGTCTTCTTGAAATAATCTCTCCAATTCTGTGCTTCATTAGAATGCTTGATTCCCAAAGTATTCATATCTTGCATCTTAAGATTTTCTTAAAACGTGCCACCTTTATCCCTCTTCCAAGCATTATTGTGAATTGTCCAAATAATACTATACTTGTCTTTTTTGGTGCATGTGTTTATTGTTTCTGTTTATGCAGAGAGATAGGCAGGTATTTATCTAAATTGTATGTGCATGGCTGTTAGCTATCTAGTCATTTGGATTTCATTAAATTGCTTTGCTGATCATGTTATCACAACTATTGTGATAATGATGTCTTTCTTAAGGTTTCCATTATAAAAATAATGAGAGGTTTGTGCCCATGCAAATCTCTCTTTCTCTCTCTCTGTATTAAATTGTTTGCTAGGGATGACCATCACTCATGTTTACAACCTACTAAATGAGACCAAGTCATTTGCAAATTATGCTTCCTCCAAGTGCAAAACTTGCGAATTGGTTTGTAAAATTTGAGCACCCCTTTTTCTTAGATTACTAAATTTTAGCGGTTCCACTTGTTTACTCATTGCCCTTTGACCATTGTGATGCAATTAACTGACAACCAAATAGCAAAATTACATATTTATACGTATAGGTATTCGATTATATCGCAATTTGATAGTCCACTCAATAGGTGTAATAATAAAAAAAAAGTTGTTGCCTCAATAGGTTTTTTTTAAAGGTGCAGTTTGTACGTTCTATTGTTTGTTGGAGTTAGATGACTGTAGGATTGTTATGATCTGTTTTGTATAATTTGCTGTCACAAATGGAAGCCAGAAGGGTTTATCCAGATCTTAATTTGTTGACGTAGACTTTTCTGAATAATTGTATATTGCTTACTTTTTGTCTGGTATCATCAGTATTTGCTAAACCTTGAGGGTCATTGATGTAAATAACTCTACTTAATTTGACTTGTTGATCACAAGGAATGCTGAAGCTGAAATATTGAGTGGAGGCGTGCTGTTATTTTGGAAATTAATTTGTTTTGTATTATGTTGACTTCTGGTATAACTTCCGCTGAAATGGAATAATGATTTTCACAATTTTGGCAGCTCAGATGTTTATTCTTATCCGGAGGATGCAAGCATTGAGGATCCCCTTTTAGCACAACACCTGGCACATTTTGGCATTGATTTTTCTTCTTTACAAAAGGTTTGCACTGGGCTATACATATCTTGCTGAATAATCCATTTGTACTAAATTTGTTCCTGAGGCCTCGGGTTTGTAAGATTCATGATAATAGCATTGGTTTCTTAACTCTCACCCTACCATGTGGGTGAGAAAATTGCTTTATGGTCTGAAGAACCTTACTTTTGCTCCTGCCAAATCATTTTAATTTGTCATGTTTGGCAGACTGAAATGACTACTGCTGAATTGGAGCTTGATCAAAACACCAACTTTGATTGGAACCGAATCCAAGAGAGTGGAGAAGATATTGAACCACTATTTGGACCTGGATACACTGGACTGGCTAATCTTGGAAATAGGTACTGTTTCTTTTGCTTTACAGGTTTCGTTTGTATGGCAACTGGATATTTTTGTTTGCTCCTTTCTCATTCCTTTATTTTGTAGTTGTTACATGGCAGCAACTATGCAAGTATTATTCTCAACACGGTCCTTTTGCACAAGGTCAGTTTGTTTACCTCCTAAATATTTCAAATATGAATCTCCTTGTTTGGTACTGTTCATTTGTACCATTTCATGTTTTAGTTTGAAGCTTGTCATAAATTTTAAAAAAATCATTTCATTTTCACATCAGGTACTATGTGAATCAGCGTCTGAAAGAAGCCTTTGATATTGCACGTGCTGATCCAGCTATGGACTTAAATATGCAGCTGTAAGTAAATGGTCTATTGTTGCTCACCTGGTGGTTTTTTATCCGTGAAATTTCAATTTGTGAAGGTCTAAGAAATCATTGCTAGTTCTCGTTGTCTGCATGATTCTGCATTCAACTTGGAAAGATAGATAGAGATGCACTGTGCTTTATGACTAGGTTGCTTCTTGTCATAATTTCAAGTTCTTTGTGCATTTGTTTGGCAGAACCAAGTTGGCACATGGTATGCTGTCTGGTACATATTCCATGCCAGGTCAGGGCGGTGAGGTATGTAGCATTGTTTCTTTAAAGTACCCAGAAGAATGTTATGTATGTTTGATGTTTATAACGAGGTTCCTTTTCTTTCCCCCCACTTTCAGACACAGGAGGGCATCCGGCCTCGCATGTTCAAGTCAGTGATTGCTGCAAATCACCCTGAATTTTCAACTATGAGACAACAGGTATCTCCAGGCTTTAATTTGCTTTTGCTGTAGCATCTCTTGTCTGTATCTCTGTACTCGTGTTGACTGGGGTCATAGTTAGTCAGAGATGTAGATTGAGTTCAACCTTGCCTGATTGGGTTAACATGGAAGGGGCAACCGGGATATTTGTTCCCCATCAATAAAGATGGTCTGTGCTAGGGCTAACCAATCAACCTTCTACTCTGACTCTTATCATTACTGTTAGGATTCCATGTATGCATGCTTTATAATAAGGTAGTTTTAGTTGCAGGTAGCAAGGCTTTGCACAGTACCTATCTTGCCCGTTCCTATCTGATCTACTGTATGAGTTGTATATATTATTTGGTACTCTTGTTCAATCTTTTTAGCTGCACTGACTACCGAGTCGTCCTTGCATTTAGTTGCACTTTTAGTTGTTGAATTCTTTTTATTATGAATTTATCCTGAGATCTTTTCTATTGAATTTTTCTTCCAGGACGCACTGGAGTTTTTCCTTCACTTGATTGACCGAGTTGAGCATGCACACACGCCCAACTCTTCACAAAACCTTCTAATTGACCCTTCAAAGAGTTTTAAATTTGTCATAGAAGAACGCATGCAATGTTCTTCTGGCAAAGTTGCTTATAATCAGAGGAATGACTATTTTCTAAGCCTTAACATACCATTGCACAAAGCTACTAACAAGAGTGAGTTTCCTTTTAATACAAGATCTTGAATTGTAGATTTGTTTATGTACAGAAGCCATCCTGAAAGTAAATGATTTGTAGATGTTATATTTTTTATTAAAGAAGAAAGAAATATGTCACGTCGGAACTTTGGAGTGAGGCGTAAAAATCAAAATGTATAACTAAATGTAGTGCTTATATTGAATGTGTATAATACCACTTCGATTATCATACAAGAGACAATCGAGCAATGATGAAAAATCATAGCATTGATAGGCATGAATTTGATGCCTCCAAGGGTTCTAAATATTTATGATCTATATGAATGATAGAATACAGATATGTTCTAATATATGCTGAAATAATCAGATGAACTTGAAGCCTTTGAGAAGTTGAAAGCAGCGAGACATGCCGAAGGGAAGGAAGTGTAAGCAATATATTGGCTCAGTCTTGACCTGCTTGGCTGCTAATATTGTTCCGTCTTTGTCTGTTTCTTATCAAAGGTGGTACTTGCAGGTCTGCTGAGGAAACTGTGCGGCCTCGCGTTCATCTAAAGGATTGCTTGGATTGCTTTTCATGTCCTGAAGAAGTGCACGAGTATTTTAGTACTGCCTTGAAGTCTAAGACAACTGCGATTAAGTGAGTGACCGTTTGCGCACTTTTCTTTTGTGAAATGTTGCCAAAGTATTGAGTGTAAATAGATTCTTTCTGTACATTTATTTACATTTGTCTTCTTACTGTAACATTACATACTGTCACAGTACCTATGAGAATTCTATAATTCTCTCAGGAAAGCAATGTAATCTGGTTGTTTTTCTCCCTAATCCTTTCAACTGCTGATATTTTTTTTCTTGCAGAACTGCTGGTTTAAAGTCATTTCCTGATTACCTTGTATTGCATATGAGGAAATTTGTCCTTGAGGCTGGCTGGGTCCCAAAGAAACTTGGTATTTTGATTTGGTTTCTTTTGTTTGACATTGAGAAATGTGTCAAAAGTACCATGAACGCTCAAATATTTCTCTTATTTTCCTGTTTCATTTAAGATGTGTACATAGATGTTCCTGATACCATTGACCTGAGTCATATGCGCAGCAAAGGTCTTCAACCAGGGGAAGAGTTGTTACCTGAATCTGGTTTGTTGATACTTCATAACCTTGCAGTATTCCTGTGTTAAATTATTCTTATATGCACGTGTGTCAATGTGTGTGTGTTTTCTAAAAGTTTTTCACTGGTGCAGTGATGTTTTTCATTTGTTATATTCCTGTATTTTTCAAACAAAAAATGGTCCGATGTTTTTACTTGGATGGACTGTTTGGATCTTACATTTTCCTATATTCAGTTTGTAATGTTTGGATCCAAATGATTGGTGGGATAGTATCGCTCTTGCACCATACGCTATTCGTTTGGTTGCAAGATGGGTTGTGTTACATTAGTCTTGTCTTTATGTAATCTCTTTCCGTTGTCAATCTTCATTTTTTAGAAACCAATTTTGGGTCAGAATATTTATTCTCAATGTTCATTTACTTGCTTAGCAGATGAAGATATGTTTCTGGATGTGCCTGTCATTGTACCCGACGAGAATCTAGTTTCCCAGCTCACTTCAATGGGCTTCAATCATCTTCATTGTCAAAAGGCTGTAATAAACACTCATAATGTTGGGGTGGAGGAGGCCATGAATTGGTTATTTGCTCACATGGAGGACCAAGGTACTCTGAGTGAATTATCTGCAAAAACCATACTGTTTTACTTGGACCTCATACAAGTTTACTAATGCTTTAGGCTTCGAAGTAAATTGATGGCCTGTTTATATCTTTGCAGATATTGATGCTCCGATCGCAGCTCCAGCTGGGCAGGTCGATGAGTCAATACTGAACGATTTGGTTTCTTTTGGTTTTTCAGTAGAAGTTGCTCGCAAGGCTCTCAGAGAAGCAGTAATGTCCTATCCCAACCTTCATTGATGCATTATAAAATCTCTTCTAGAATAGTTATTTCATGACTCTTTATTTGATATAAATAGGGTAATAATCTTGAGAGAGCATCAAACTGGATTATGGACCATCCTGAAGCCTCTAACAGTACTCCAGTTGAAGCTGAGGTGCTACCTGATGGAGGAGGGAGTAAGTTCCTTTTGTATTCTCTTTACTGATCGAGCGTTCTTCCTCTGAAAGTAATGTTCCATAGCTTGAAGATCTGCCAATTATACAATCCTGAGTGTAGTTCTTTTACTCAAATTTTGCAGAATACAAACTATTTGGAATCGTAAGCCACATTGGTACCTCTACTCACTGCGGTCATTATGTTGCTCACGTCTACAAGGATGGGAGATGGGCGATCTTCAACGATCAGAAGGTTGGAGTTTCTAAGAACCCACCAAAAGACATGGGGTATCTGTATTTCTTCGAGAGATTGGATTGAATAGAGGGATCAGACTAGCATTTTTCGGAACTCTGGGAACCTGTTGACCTGCGGTTTTATCAATTGAAAGTAACTAGTCAGTCATTAACCTGCGCGGCTTATTTCAATGGCATGGATACAAAGCTCTGCAGCCTTTACACTGCATTGGGAGGACCATTACCGGAATATCGTTTTTTATTTTACTAGCCTGGGTTTATGTAGTCTTGTTAAACTTGGAACTTTTAATATACCATTACTGAGATCAACACTGCTGGCAAGTAGTCTTTCATGTGGTGTCCTTCAGAAAACTCATGGAGACGGAGACTAGAATGAAAACAGATATGATATGATTTAATTTCACAACAAACAAAAGCAAACAGATATGATAGGATTAAATTGCGATGCTCAGCAAATCGAAGATTGCCCTAGTAGAGAGGTCAATTAATCCCAATAACTATTGGTTCCATTAAATACAAGCTAATGGGATGGGAAATTTCCATTGTTTTCTAGTTTGAGATTATGATCAAATGAGTTTTATAGTATTGGGTTACAAAGAGAAATGAGATTGGAATCCTAATCTTCTCATATACCCATTTAAAATTGGGTAATTATAGGTACCCAATTAATACCCGATCACTTCCCATCTTTTGATGAATATATTATTTAGTGTAATATACTCCACTCAAACGTGAATATTTTTTACACTTTTATGACTATTTTATAGTTAAATTTTCCAAACTTCATCAAATTCATACGACCATAAACGAGTTTGTTCGAGTTCAAATCGTTTAAATCATTTCGAACTCGGTTCTGAAAAACTGGTTTTACCTTTAAGCTTTAATTACTAGACCTACTGTGTTCCAACGTAGTCCTAACCAAGTATGTAAAATAAATAAATCACGCAAGACACACGACTTGGTTACGCAGTTCGGTGAAATCCACCTACG
>JAULKK010000011.1:723456-750376 GCA_032355705.1 Rubia peregrina
GGAGTGATTTCTGTTCTGAAATACCCATTGCAACTCACTTCAGCCCCATTCATTTCTCTGAATGGCCTGTGGATTCAGACGATTCAGAATCCCAATTTGAATGGCCGAAAACTGTACGTCATGATGGGTCTGAAAGCCCTGAGTTTCCCCTTGACATTGAGCCTGCAAAGTATCACAGCGTGAAGTTCGGTGAACCCTGGTTCTATGAGACTGGGTTTTGTTATTTTCCTAAAATATGGCCTAAAAATGAGGGGTCCAAGAAGAATTTCAAGTACGAGACCTGTGATATGTCTGCTTTGGAAACTGATGGTTGGATTTGCCCTAAGGGGAATAAATCAGAGGCAAGCAAGGCTGCCAATTCAGGTTGTATATTTCATGAATTTCATTTTTTCACAAATGCTATAATGTCATCTATGCTTTATAATATTTCTTCATTGATTGGATTTTTTTCTTGATCAATGCAGGTCCCAAGTGATTTGGATGTTGAAACTGATTGCCATGCCTCTGAGTTCGATGATATTGAACCATAGCCCCGTGGGCAGGGGTAACTTATTAATGTGGACTGTTTGAAACTTTGGACTCTTTTTATTTTGGGTGACTGTTTTAATTATGGACTGCTTGTACTGCTTGAAACTATTGCGCTGAATGTTGTCGTATGTGTACATTATGGTGATCTTTATTTAATTTTGTACAACCAGCTCCTGGTGTCTAAATGTTGTGCTAGAGGTCATTTTCTTCCGACTGTTTGAAATTTGTGGGGCATATTGAAAACAATCACAGTCATGCATGTAATTTGTTCATAACCCGATTAGTAAACAATCGATGATGAAGTTGTGATGTATGAGGTTACCATATATGCATCCATGCGTTTTGGTCTCTAAACCTTTTAGATCTTGGCGGGGCATATTGATATACATCCATGTATGTTAATGCTTCTTAAACCATTAAGATCATGGTGGGACAATAAGTTCGTAGTGATATTTGGAACAACCAAGACATCAGATAATGTGAGGGAATCAGAAATCTGGGAATTGCCAACATGAGAAATATTTTAAAAAAAGAACCATTGCCAAAATAAACATGACGCTTGTCGTTATAAGGAGCGACGCTATCCAAGTTGGAAGCAGAAGGAGTCATGTGATTGGTAGCACCAGAGTTCATGTACCAATCAGGAGTGACATTCAGTTGCTGATAATGTGGCTGAGCTGTGTCCTCAGAGTTTGCAACATCATCGCGAGCAACATGTGATAATTTATAACAAATTTAAGTAAGATGACCGGGGCAATGATACCACTGAAAAACATAAGTGGGTCGCCCCCCCCAGGAGGGGCACTGTCGCTGGCCGGCGATGAATTTCGGCCACCACCACGTCCACGACCTCGACCACCCCTCCATCGGCCAAAACTGGGCCTCCCTTGTCGCGGTTAGCCTGTCCGAATCCCTGTTGAGAAGCAGTAAAAACAGAGGGAATCGGTCCAGAGGTAGACGAGTGGCTTTAAGCAAAAATTCTTACGCTTCAGCATCAGCAACAATGGTATATAAAAGAGGTAAAATGTCTTTCACCATTTGGGTTGAAGAAAACTGGAAAGTTTATCATTCAAGCCACGACAAAACACAACCTCAACATCCTCATCTTTGAGGGACACACCAAGAACACGTAATTCATCAAGAATATCTTTAAAACAAGCATAATATTCCTAAACAAACTGATCTTCTTGACGAACTCCATATAAACGATCAAAGAGAAAAAGAAGACGAGCACGAGAATGATTATGAAATTTAGTGGCGAAAGCATACCATACCTGAGTGGCAGTGACCATACCGCCAACTACCACATTGCAGAAGGATTCAGGGATGAAAAAAGTGCGGCTTGGACAAGCTGATATGTCTGAATCCAAACATCACGAGGATCAGCATCGTCAGAAGCCTTGTCTTCGGATTCCTTGGAGGACGAGCTCGCGGTCTCCGGAGGGAACTTAATGGAACCATCAACATAACCAATTAGTTTGACAGTTTGTAAAACATAAGTAACATGAGTACGCCAGTGAGAGTAGTTGGAACCATCAAGCTTGATGGTGATGCAGTTGATCAACGATGAAAGTGTAATTGATGTCATTGGGAACAAATCTAAGCACAAGAGAGAAATCATATCGTATCAAACACACAACAAGCTTGTGAATGACAATGGACGACTGATTTAACTGGTGTGTAAGGACGGAGCAACGAGTGGAACATGGGATCACACGGTGGCAACACGTGAAGGACACGACAGCGGCGCGTGGGATCCGACGAGGTGACACGTGAAGGTGCGCATGGCAGCGGTGGAAATCGATCGACCAATTCCAGCGAACTGGCGGAGCAGTGGCAGAGATTGGGTATGGAGGAGGGTGGGTGCGGCCAATCGATCGGGAAAAGGAACGCAAAAAGAGAGCTTTTTTTTTGGGAAAAGTCAGAGAATATTTAGAGAGACCTGACTGATACCATGATAAAATGTAAAATACAAAAATAATTATGATTATGTGTATTCATTGCTTAACTTGATTCCAATTCATCTATTATTATATTAGCCATAATTTAACGGGATGCAGAATCGATCTCTAATTTAAATCGTGATAGTATTTTTCTTGTGTTCGAAGTTAATAGCCTAGAAATGTGTGGGAATAAATATGGTGACTTGGGAAAGAGTGAAGGATAAGGAATACTCCCTCCGGTCCTACACTTTCCATTTTGGGATGGTCATTTTATTTTGGCTCCTTCCTCTTTTGGCAAATCCTAGATTGTTTTTATCCACTCATTTTACTTTTTATACTCCAAATTCAACTCCCACCACTCATTCTCCTTTTTGAAAAAAATGTGCCACTTTGAAGAGGGATATATACAAAGGACCAGAGGGAGTAGTTTAGAGGTCGAAAGAAGATGGGATTGTAGTGAGTGAATGGCGATGACGGATGACTAGTAGCACAATATTTATTTCCGCTAGCTCTCCTCTTTGACGAGCGGATGGATAAAATTTAAATGAATACTCCTCTAGTCTAGAATAATTGACACCAATTAATTGACACACTTTTTTTTATAAAAAAAGTTAAATATGTGAAGGAAATTGTATAGAGATGGTAAAAAGTAAATTGAGTAGATGAAATTAATCTTAATTTTGTAAAAATAAAATAAAATTGTCAATGTTAAAAGACCAAACAAAAAAAGAAATGGTGCCAATATTAAAAAAACTAGAGGGATTAGTTGAAATTATCTTAAGGTATGATATAATAGAAAAGTGTTATTCACCCTCTTTCTGGAAAATCTGCACATTTTCTTTTTTTAATTATCCCAAATAAATTTGCGCACTTTTCTCTTTTAAAAAATTCAACACCCTAAATGATATAATTGCCTTAAAAATTTGAAACCATTCAAGAGCCTCTCCTTCGTCTAAACTCTACCGCCGCCGCAGACTTTCTTCCTCCTCTCTCCAATCTTCTTTTCCTCATCTCTACAATCATGGGAAGATAGGAAAACAGTAGTTTTTTCAATTGATATACTTTCAATGTTTATGTTATTGAATAAGTATGAATTTGTTTTCACACATTAGTATTGTTCTTCGACTGGGTAGATTAAAGGGCAAAATACTGAAATGGCCCTATTATTTCACGAAAGTGCCAATACGATCCTGTAAAATTTGAAAGTGCTATTATAACCCTAACTTTTGCATCAGATGTGCCGATATAACCTTCTGACATTATTCTGGTATTGACTGGTTAATTTTCGACGTTGACCCAATTTAAAAGACAAAAATACCCCTAATATGAAAGATGAAATTTTTTGGCCCAAATTATCCCTATATGATGTGGCATTTTCGTTGATTAAAAATGCATTTCAATTAAAATCTCGGATTATTTTGTTTCCTACTCTTAACTGCAGTACGTTCTTCTCTCCCGCACCAGCCATAAGTTCACCGTGCCCATCAAATATGAGTATCTGGTGTTCGATTTAATACCCAACCAATAATGAAGCCTTTTAGCATTTCCTCTCACTTCTATGAAAGGTCAACATCGTTAGGTCTATTTCTATTCCAACCCTGTTGATAAATAATGGTCTCTGTGATACTTATTATGACAAAAATAAATACCCTTTCCCAACCTTGTCGAATTTAACGCTACTGCTAGAACATAGCAGTAGCAATGCAAAACTATTGCTAGAACATAACAGTACAATGCAAAAGCTATTGCTAGAATAGAGCATTACAATGCAACTCCTGTTCTCAACAAACAAGCTTAAAAACCTAACACCTACATACAAACAGTAATGTGAGCTCGGCATCAGTACTAAAATGAGGAAAAAAATAATTGCACATCATCTCAAAAGTACTTTAATAGCAAACAACACAAGATATGGTCTAAATACATGAAAAATTAAAAACGGGTAAAATCCCCTTTCAAACAGCCAAAAAAAACCCTAACCAATTACCAAAGTGAAAGAAATTCAAAAAAGGAGGCAGTGATCAAACGAATTCAAGCAAAGAATATGACGATTCACTGCGAAATCCGCCTCTATTTTTTCAAATGGAATTCCACTAAAGACCCGCCCAACTTCGACTAAAGCTGATACCCTACTATCACTGCACAACCCTGGCCAACGGAACGCCACAAATAAGTTGTCGGAATGGGTTTCGGGTTGCTGGTTCAGGGAATGGGTTTCAGGATGCCTGTTTGAGCACACTCTCGAAAAGAGAAGAAGACAGTAGGGGTGGGAAATAATTGGGGGGAAAGGTAAAGAAGATGATTTCATGTTAAATGAGAGAGGGGATTTAAACATCATTTCCAGTTTTTTTTTAAATCGAGGGTATAATTGTCTTTTCAATTAATTCCGGCCAAATTATGGTCTCCAGGGTTATATTGGCACTTTCGATTAAATATTAGGGTCATAATTGCACTTTCAGATTTTACAGGGTCGTATTGGCACTTTCGACCAAAACATAGGGTCATTTCAGCACTTAACTCTAGATTAAATTGACGTGTCCACGATGAACATTTAATCTAATTGTTCATGTTGAAGTATTTTGTTCGATATGGTTTCACAGATTATGTGTTTGTAATTTCGTTTGTGATTTTCAAGGTGTTTACAGTTTGGACAGTATATATCGTGTTTTGGATCAAGATCAAGTGGTATTATAGATGTTGTAGATCCCTGGTCGACGGAGTGATATTGATGCTAATACGCTCCTCTTCACCAAGTGGTCAAGATTTTTGCGGAATCGAGTTAATATCCCTGAGGGCGATGTTACCATTTTTTTGAATCTCTGATCCGTTATAGTACAGACGACACCCTTGCAATAATGTCAATTCCACTTATTGTAATCGATGTTAGACATTTTTCCCAACATCTTGGAATGAATGATTTTTCAAAAAAATAATTTTACCTTACAAATTCAAAATTTTACAAAACCTCACAAACCATCTTCCCCTCTCCCCTAATTTTGCACATTCATAATCCATTCTAATTTTTCCTCCGCCATCATTTTTTTGCTCCGTCACCTCCCTCTCCCTCCTCCCCCTCAACCCTGATTTCGCTGTTGTCTCTCCTCGCATCCGCCTCCACCAGACTTACTCACCCCCCACCAGACTCACCACCATAAATTTTGCTAGATAGAGGCGACGCGTAGAGAGGCGGAGGCAAATCGAAGAAGACGAACTTGAAGTCGACGCAAAGAGAGTTCCCTAGAGAGAGCAGAGTTTTGAGAGAGGGAAAGGTGGGAGACTGGAAGACGGAGGCAGCAGAGAGAACGATGAAGGTGGGAGGTGATATGGCAGAGGGAATCGAGGAGGAAGATGTCGGGGGCGGGAGGTAGATGAGGGAGGTGGAGGAAGGGGACGTGAGGCGGAGAAGGAAGGCGTAGATCAGGAGGGAGAAAGTTAAGCCATGGGCAATATGATCTTTTACTTGGGTCAAATTCGAAGGGAAATTTTTTCTCTGCATATTTCTCTGGGACGAAGAGAGTACAATTTTTTTTAAAAAAAACATATCTCATAATAGAAAGTATGCCACAAATAGTTAAACGTAAATAATAGTATAATTTTAAGAGTGAAAAGTGTGATAATTTTACCGTACAATTCAGAAAAATATAAATTAGAATAAAATTGCGTAATGTTTGATTAAATTTGTGACAATTTATTTAAATATTGATGTTAAAAATTTACTCTCTCTATTTCACTATGTTTGACATATATATTTTTTTGTTTCTTTTGTATCGACACATGCTCTCTTTTTAGTACTAATATTCCTTCAATTTCATCTATTCATTCTAAAATTTTCCTTTCGAAACTGTATTTCATCTACTCAATTAATTCACCATAAATCTAAATGAAAAACTAATTAAAATGGAAGAAATAGGTTTTTATAAAGAATATATTCGTTACTCCCCTTTTTTTTATATTAAGTTTGACACTTATAAATTTTGTAAGTGTTTATAAAATTATCACATTTCCTTTTATGTTAAAAAGAATATCATTCTCAACAACTCATTTAACCTTTTACTCTCTCCACTCAATTTCCTCCACACATTTCAACTTGCAAAAAAAAATCTAAACCAATGCATTAATGATATCAAACATTGTGAAATGGAGGGATTAGCTTTCTTTGCTCAGTTAATTTTATTCACTTCAAAAAAAATCTTCCTTTTTAATGAAGATTTTTGTATATATATAACCACCAAATCAAAACAAATTCAAACCATCGCTCTCGGCCCAATACATCCTCCCATTACATACAATCCAAATTCCTTCCTTTCTACCTTAATCATCTCAAAACAAAAATAAAATGGAAGATAAAAACTCAATTCTCTACAGATCCCAACACCGTTTCCATCAAGATTCCAATATTCTTCTTGTAATCCTTACATCTCCATTCATATTCTGTCTGTACTTGAAAAGCAATGACATCAGCCTTCACCTTTTGCTGTGAAAATACCCTTCTATTTCTTTACATCCACACATGATAACAAGCAGCTATAACCAACAAAAACTTTTTGTTACTTTTATGTTTAGCTTGTTTATACAATCTCTTCTTCATCTCCCTCAAGTTGGCCGATGATTTAACCTGCAGAAGATCTGATACCTTTTTCATGTATTCACAGTCACAAAAAGATGTTGTGCAGATTCATTTTCATCCTCACAGAGACAACATGTTGCAGAGTCTGCACCCAATATGCCATACTCTTGTAGTCTATCTATGGTGGCCAATTTTCCATTCAACAACATCCACAGGAAGAATTTGTGTTTGGCAGTATCTTTTTATGCCATATGATCACCCCTTTTGCTTTCAGTTCTCCTCCACCTTTCAGCTTGTTATATACTTTAGCTGTGATGAGTTTCCCATTTCTGCTCTTACAATCTTCCCACACTGGTTTTGTTTTCTGATAAATTCTGAGAAATGATTTCCAAGCCCAGCTGTGAGAGTCTTGAATTTCACACTTTTCTAATTTCTTCCCCCTCCATGTAGTATGTTTGCAGCTACTGAATCCGCAGCAGGTCCTTTTTCATGTCAATATCCCACATCAATTGACATAAAGCAGATTGATTCCACATAGCTGGATCCCTTATGCCCATTCCTCCAAAATTTCCCCTGCTTAAAGCATCCCATGAGACTGCTGTAAATCCTCCCTGGTTTTCCTCTCTCCCCCATAAGTAGCATGAACATATTTTCACAATCGTGTTGTTGATGCTTTTTGGAAGTTTCATTATACTCCCACAGTAACCTGTTATACTCAGCAACACTGAATTAATCAGTTTTAGTTTTCTAGCATGAGACAGATTCTTTTATCCTTAGCTATTTATCCTTTTCCAGATTTTCTCCACCAGGATTTCACAATCTGTTTTATCCCATTTAACAAATGAGAATGGTAATACCATGTACTTCATTGGCAGTTCACATATTTCCACTTGCAAATAATCTTCCAACATTATCTGATCAGCTTTTTTCATTATGGAAAAGTACCACCTGGATTTATTCACATTGATCTGCAATCTTGCAATTCCTTGGAATTCCTACAACATATTTGTAATACCCTCCACTGACTTTTTGTTTGCTCCACAAAATAACAGAAGATCATCAACAAACATTAACGAATGTATTCCGGTTCTACCATATCTCTGATGATATTCAATATGTTTATGTAAATAATCTCTACTCAACATCCTTGTTAAGTACTCCATGCAAATTACAAATAACAATGGAGACATCAGATCCCCTTGTTTCACCCCTTTGCATGCCTTAAAGTCTTCTGTATAACTTCCATTAACTACAAAGCAGGAGGAAGAGCACCTTATACATCTTTCAATCCATCTAATCATTAGTTCAGGAAATTTTAAAATCTGCAACCAGTTCAACAAGAAATTTCATCTCACACTATCAAATGCCTTGCTTATATCTAACTGTAGAACACAACTTGGCTTCATTGTTTCATTTTTGTATCTATGCAGCAATTCATGAGCTAACATCGGGTTATGAGATATGTTTCTGCCTTTAATAAAAGCACTTTGATTAGTGCTTATTATTTCAGGTAGAACATGCCTTAATCTAGCACAAATTATTTTATTTATCATCTTATACACAACTGAACAATAAGCAATAGGTCTGAGGGTACACAACTGAACAATAAGCAAAGTCTGAGGGTACCTGTGGCTGCTCTATTTTTTGGAAGAAAATAAATTAAAGAATTGCTGAATTTTTTTGGTAATTCTTCACCCTCAAAGAACCCCAATACTGCTTTTGTTACCTCCTCTCCAATCAGGTTCCAATTTTCTTTGAAAAATTGGCTAGTATAGCCATCTCTGGCAGGACTTTCTGATGAATGAATACTCTTTAAGGCCAGGTGAACTTCCTTTGGGAAAACATGCTTAATCATTAAGGCTTGATGTTGAGCTCCAAGCACTTTCCCATACTTCACAAAATCTCTATCAATTTCAGTTTTCAGTTTTTTTTTGTCCCCAGCATTATTTGAAAATGATGAACAAGCTGTTTTTCAATATCCTCCTATGTATTATAATTCACTTCCCCCAACTTTTAGATTTACAATACTATTCTTGTACTGTTTTGATTTAATAGTTGAGTAGAACATCTTTGTAGACCCGTCTCCCTCATTCAACCACTCCAACTTTGATTTTTGCTGTAAAAATCTGTATTCAGCCTCCTGAAACTTTTCAGCCATCTTTCTTGCTTCTTGCTCTGCCTGCTGTTTCAGTATTGAGGCTGGTTCCTCATTCAGTTCCATTTGAGCAACTCCCCATTTTCCATACTGTTTCCACCTTATCTCCAATTTCACCTAATTTTCTCTTGTTTAGTCTGGATAAAGGCCTCTCCAATGCTTTCAGTGTTTTTGCTAGATTTTGCAAATTTTTAACTCTTCTGCTCTTCCATACTTGCTTGACAGTATCTTTGTACACTGGTGACAGTGAGAGCACGTTGAAGAACTTAAATGACTTTTTCACATTACTAGCAAGATTTTCAGTCTTGATCAATAATGGAAAATGATCAAATATCATTTCATTCATAACAATACAGCTTATATTTTTCATCTTTTCCATCCACAAATCATTTACCAGGCCCTATCAATCCTGTTTTGAATTCTTTCATCTCTCATCCTCCTATTACTCCAAGTAAAGAAGTTCCCAACAGTCCTGATGTTTGTCAATTCAAGCTCTTCTACAACCTCTTGAAACTCAGCCCATTCTTTTTCATCAACAGGTTGATCACCAATTCTGTCTATACCCTCAAGAGGATCACTAAAATCCCCAATCAACAGCCATGGCTTATCTCACTTTCCTAAGCTTTTAAGGAATGACCGTAACTTGTCCCTTTTCAATCCAGTGTTTAATCCATAGATGGTAGAGCAATAACAACTAGTTTTAGTTTGCTTCAAGTAAACCTCCATGCTTATCAATTGATCACCCTTGTTTAAAACATTTATTCTCAGAAGATCAGATCTCCATAGAACCCATATTATTCCTCCTTCTACTAGATCACCAATTGTTTCCAACTTCCAATTCAATCCCAAACTCCTCCACACTTCTTTTTTATTTTCTGTTTTAATTTTCGTTTCCAGCAATAAAAGCAATCCCACTTTGTTTTGACAACAAAAGTTTCTGATCACTTTACACTTACTGATTTTATTCAAACCTCTAATGTTCCAGCTGACCCAATTAATCTCCATAAGGTGTTTTTTCTCTAAGTGCCCTGTCATATTCTCCTCCATCTTCATTCCCTGCTAGATAGTATTATGTGATTTTGCATTAATACTCCCATCGGATTTCCCTGTTTGCCTTTGAGTTGAAGATCTTTCCACCCTATTCATTATCACTGTCCCAGCCTGATTTTTGTTCTCACTCTCCTTTCCATTTTTTTGAATCTTTACAGGAACAAAAACCTTCCACTTTTCCCTTCATCCCGAATTCCTTATTTTTTCCTGGATTCACCTCCAGTATACCCCAAATAGTTACGTGTATGACATCTTACAGGTTTCCACTTATGGATAACCTGTTGTTGCATAATGATCTTATGCTCATTCAAGAACATCACCTTATCAGGAACTGAATCACCAGCCTTCATTTATGTTTTAATCCTGGCACATGATAATCTCTCATTTTCTAGTGTTGCTCTATCTAAACATATAGGCTTTACTAGAGGACTAACAATTTTACTTATTAGTCTAGGCTGCCTATATGCTGTAGAAAGATTAGGCAGCTGTATCCAAAGTGGAACTAGGGGTTTTCAAATCACCCGACCCGATCTGACCCATTTTAACCCGGCCCATATGGGTTGGGTCGGGTCAATGTCCCATTTGGGTCAAATGGGCCGGGTAAGATTTTGACCCAAATCGACCCTTTGACCCATTTGCAATTTAACCCTATTTTCTCGAAAAAATCATAAAAAATAATTAGTTTATTACAACATACCCCCATTAATTTAATTCATGAACAAGTTTAACATTTTTGATTTTTTATAAAACTAAAAATAATTTTGCAAAACTAGTATTAATTATAAATAATATATTCATTAATATATGAAATATACATTCATAAATGTATAAATAAATTTTAGTAAAATTTTATTTCTTAAATGAAATATTAAAAGTATTCTAACTAAATAAAATGAAAAAATATATATTTTATATTAAGTGAATAATATATAATATTCTTATTTTAAATTATATAAAACTAAATCATTATTTTATTTATTATTTAAATATTATTACATTTAAAAGTAATATATTTTATTTAAATAAATTATAAAATTACTATTTTTATATGATTTTTGTCAATTTGGCTCGATTTGGGTCGCCCCATGACCAGTCCGACCCGACCCTAAACTATGAGAATTTTGACCCGGCTCGACCTATTTGTCTCAAAATTTTTGGTCAATTTGGACCGGGACAGCTGACCTGCCCTGATCCGACCCGACCCATGAAAACCCCTAACTAGAACAGTACAAGGTTCTGTAAAATCAACATCAACAGACCAAGGTTTCATAATCAGTAATTTACCATAAAAAAATATGCTGCCATTTTCAATAACATCATCTCTAAAGGTAATTGAACAAAACTTCACCATGAATATACCTTTCTCCATATGCCAGACCTTGGTAATGTTTTCCCCCCAAATTCTGTAAAAAAATCCTGCAGCAATTTTGAACGGAGGGTTATTTCCCATAATTCTGCACACCATAATTGACTCCCACTGCTCAAAGCATTCAATTACTTCCTCCATTGAAATTTCAGTTATCTTCAATCCATTGATTTCAATTGGGTCATGAAATTGTACCTCCTCAACTCCATTTTCAAAAAACCCACTCCATTTCTTTTCACCTTTAGCTTCCATATGTTCTCCCCACGATAATACTTTTCCCTCCAACATCTCCCCTTTTTTACCCGAACATTCTCCCTTCTCAATATTGTTGATCATTTTTGTTGGTTTGAGTAAATCCAGGCCATCTACACCTTCCACAGCTTTTGACGACAATCCTTCACTGACTATTTTTGAGGTTACTGAATGTGCAACAGACAGTACTGAGTTCAGACCTTCACCATTATCGAATGTCCCCAATCCAATTCCCTCTCTTGATTTCAATTCGATCTCGTTGCTCCTCAATCGAGCCAACATTTTCTTCGCTAATTTCCTGCCTCCCAATTTTCCCATGGCGGCGCTGCTGGTCAGCACACCAAATCTAAGAGACGAAGAAGATCAGTGAAAAACACATATTCATGGTGAAATCGCACACAGTAGGGGCAATTGAGTCCACATCAGTTTAAAAAAAATATATTCCTTGCTTTTAAACTTTTATAAATACTTGCACTTTCACTAATAATCACACAATTTTTAAATTTTGAATTATTTCTTCTATACTTGCATATGGTGAATGAAATGAGTAGATAAGTTTGAATTTAGAAAGAAAAAAAGTTAAAGAGTTGATGAATTTGCAAAATCTTGTCAAAAAGAAAAATGTATCAAATGCGTAGAAACAATCTAAAAAAGTGTGTCAAACTGATAGTCCTTCTGTCTCACCTTAAATTACCCCCTAACTTTATGACACTATTCTTTATCAAAGTTTGACATCATATTTGAATAGATATAAGAAATAATATTATTGTATGTGATATTGTTGAATTCGTCGCAAAAAGTAATTTTTAAAAAGCAACTTTTTATTTGTCGTTATTATACGTAGTTAAATATATTAATGGTAAAATATGTGCCTCGAACGGTGTGTAATGATTGAGGGGTAATTTAACCTGAGACAGAGGGAGCATAAAGAGAAGAGAGGGATTATAGTGGATTGCTAAATCACGCTCAGTATTTTACTTGATCACGCCCTGTATTTTGTACTAAATAAATACATTATGTATTCTGGATATTTTTAGATCAATAATGAAATTTAATAATTATTAAATATTAATTGTATTTATTGTTAATCAATAATGATGTTTAATTATGATTTTAATCAATAATAATGTTAATCAAGAAGGTGGTGGCGAAAGGTGACCGGGTGGCGGTGGCCGGCGACCGCTGGTGATGGTCGGCGGTGGCCGACGATCGATGATGATGGTTGCCGGCAGAGAAAATTTGGGCGGCGGCAAAAATCTGGGAAGCGCCAGATTTCTTGGTGGCGGTGGTAGGTGGCAGTTGGTGGTGTCCGGAGGGTCGGCTGTGGCATTGGCAGGCGTTGGCCTCCGATATGTGGTGGCGATGACCTCCCTCTTCTCCGGCCTTCTCTTCCGCTCCTCTTTCTCCGGTGGTGACCTCCATCTTCTCTGGCCTTTTCTTCCGCCCCCTTCTCCGGCAGTGACCTCCCATTCTCCAGCCTTTTCTTCCTCTCCGCCGCCGTTCTCCTTCCCCTCCGCCCGTTCTCTTCTCCTTCCCCGCAGCCGTTCTCCTTCACCTCCCCCATTCTCCTCCCCCCTCCCCCTCCCCCTTCCCCTTCCCCATTCTCTTCTCCCTCACAGTTCTCTTCCCGCCTCCCCCGATTTTCTTCTCCATCTCCGGTTCTCTCCCACTTCCCTCAGTTTCTTCTCTCTCCCCGCTCCCCCCCTCATTCTCTTCCCCCTCCCGGTTCTCCTCCCGTCTCCCTTAGTTTTCTTCTCCATCTCCCTGTTCTCCGGTTCTTCTCTATCTCCGCCAGAAGACACAATTTCACGCACAAAATGGTAGTCAATATCAATATGTTTGGCTCTCTTATGCGAAACCAGATTCTGAGCAAGAAAGAGAGCACTATTATTGTCACACATCAAAACAGGTGGTGCACGAGAAGAAATGCGCAAATCCCGAAGTAAATTCATCAACCAAGCTAACTCCGCAGTAGTAGAGACAAAAATTGATCGGCCAATTTCCGGCGAACTGGCGGAGCAGCGGCGGAAAATTTATGATAAAGTTAACTTATGAACAGTTGATTTGCAATTCAATAAAAGATGGACGAGGGGTAGTTTTCTCTTTTAATAAAAAAATTTCGGGGTGCATGTGAATTATATTCTGAAATGGATGGAATGTAGTAAATCTTAGATATGATCCGAATCTTGCAGGCACTTCATTTATGGTACTTGATCGAAACTCGAAAGGACGTTGCGTAATATATGCTCTGTTTGTTCGTGTGAAATACGAGTATATTTTATGCATAATCGCTCACTTATATATATGTTGAGTGAACAAATATGCACCACAACCGATAGCTGGTAAGCACTCTATATTTCAATAAGGAAAATGCTAATTAAAAACCATCTCTCCTTACTGTTGGAACACATCTATGTTAGACCAAATGCAGTTAACTACTCTCAAGTCGGAGAAAGAGAAACTAGTTCTCTGAAAGTAAGCGTTTATGAAGCCAAAATAAGCGAATGCAAATAATACGAGTATGTAAATGAGCAGAAGAGAATGAATAAGAAAATGAAATTCTTACCAAGAAAGAAAGTATGCACAATTCTTACCATAAAAGAAAGTATGCACCTTGAACTATGACAAACCAGTAAGAAAAGTGTGCAGTTTGATTTGGGACGGATATAGAAAAGGATAGTCAGAAACTCACAGTAGCAGAGAAATTGTGCCGTTTGAACCGGAACGGAGAGAGAAAAAGACAGTCACAGGCTCACAGTAAGAGACAGGACAAGAACAATATCGCCTCAATCATGCCAATAAGGCCAAGCTCTCCAACTTTAATCAGCTTCATCAAACAGCATTTACAAGTGCATGGATGAGGGAAAAATCTCCCAAAAGCATGCAAATAACTCGATCAAACAAGGATCAGACAGTCTCCAACCATGAGATAACTGTCTTTTTTATTAGATGAAGCATCATTATTCAACCTCAAAAGCAGTAAGATATGCTAACTCACTTAAGCATACAAGTTTGGTGAAACTATATAATGATTCATAGCAAATTAATGATCAATACTACTTAGTAGAGAAGGAGCAGTACTACTACATGTCATTCATCCCCATCTCCTCCATCCACATGCTCGTGTTCATCGAACTCGAGCCCTCGTGACACAAAGGTTGATTGTAAGAGCCCAAACCCGGGCTCAATCTGAACATCAGAATGCAGAACTCCATCTGGTTCAGAGCTCCGTCTCCATCCATGTCGCCTTCAGTCAGCATGCATATGATCTCCTCGTCCCCGAGGTCGTGGAGCCCTAGGATGAAGGTGCTCCTCTTCAAGCTCTCGAAAGTGATGAGCCCTTTCGTGACGTCCATCAAGAGGCAGAATCCGTTGCAGAGCTCCTTCATCAGGCCCTCGTATCCCGCGCTCTCGATCATGGATGGGAAGTAGTCATCGAACACGTATGGATCATCGATATCCATCTCCGAGACAGCAGCTTCAACCGCGATGTTCTTATCATTCACTATCGCCATGTGAGATGGTATAAAAAGAGGGAGGTGTAGGTTTTGTTTGGAGTAAAACTCGAAGTGAAGAAAGAAAGAAAGAAAGAAAGAAGGGTTGAGTTTTAAGTGTTTGTTGGTTGCAATGGGATATAAGGCTTAGTTTGTGTTGTTTGGAAAGGGCTATTTATCCTTGGATTAAGGCCGAGCCGTTCTCCTTCGTGGAAGCTACATGGGTTCAGGAGAATTGTTTGGTGTGCCTCTCTTGTGAGTTTTATTTTTGGTTTCTACCATTTTTTGACACAAAAACCAAGCATAGCTCTCTCAGTACTCAGGCCAGGTTATGGGACCTCATAAATGCCCATTGGATTTCTTTACTACAGTATGTGTTATGATAAAAAAAACAAACTAAAAAGGACCCTAAGTTTTTCTGTAAGGGTCGAAACAACCCCGAATTTCTCGAAAGCACTGAAACAGCCTTACGTATGTGTCGAATGTGCTAAAAAAAATTCTAAGTATTCGTCGAATGTTACCATTATGTCCTACTGATATAAAAACCAATGTCAAAACTGCAGGGTCATTCTAATACTTTCACGATTCCATGGTCATCTCAACTCTTTTGAGAAACTCAGGATTGTTTTGACACTTTAAAAAAAGTATATGATCATTTTCGCACATTACTCATTAAAAAACCCTTTTTTATTAGCATTGTGTAAAGTTTGCAATTTGTGATACGGTTGTTTATGTTAAGGTACAAAGTGTTACATATGTATGGGGCATTTCATTATGGGCAGAGGAAGAATAGAAAATGATTAGGTGGTTTAGAGAAGCTGACCAATGTTGTACCTCGTGTTGTGATTTGTAGTATAGTTAATATGATGATAAGCCATGGTTGTCCTAATAGTATAAATTAAGAATATGGAATTTGGGGATTCGATAAGGTTCGTTAGCCCGTGAAGCCTTGGATGCTTTTATTGGAGAGTGAAAAGTGAGCATATCTTATTATTTTAGCTTCTGCTTCTGTTTGGTAGAGACCAAAGTAATGAATTTTAAGTTCAGTTGTAAAAACATTTGTATCAATATATATCGAATGTAATAAAGAGTAATTAGAAAACAAAAGTTTAAATAAAATCAAACCAAATATATCGTGCACGTAGTAATGGTGACGTGACAAAAGATGCGATGTTATAGTATAATATAATTTGTTGGATTAATAGTGTATAGATAAAAGAGAATACAAAATACAAACAAACAAATAAATAAAGATCATTACTGGTGTAGGATGGCATATTAAAGGCATCTTTTTCGACCATTACTAGTTTAGGATGAGATATTGAAGACATCATTAGGAGGAGGTTTCATGTTATTTTGCCAAAATCGATCATCTCTAAAATAGGGGTTGACATCGGTACCATGTGTTTCGGATGCCAAAATATGCTAAAAAGTTGTTGATTGGTTCAATCATCGTCTGAAATCTGGTTTAGACGGTGGTTTAACCATTTACAATAGTGGTTACATTTTTTAGGTGTCTAATGACCCCTAAATAAACCCTTTTATTTTTTTCCTCTCGCTCTTTTCCTCATGACCAACACCAATGATTTACCTTGCTCCCTCAATGCAGCTCATCTCTTCCATGTCGCCCTCTTCGTCCCAATATTTTTATTCAATTTTTTTTGTCGAAGCAACTCCATCAAAGCCTTATCAAAGTGGATGAGTTAAAGTTTGTGTCTGAGTTCCACCGAAGAAAAAGAGTGATTTACTCATTATTAAATATTAGTTTCGATATTGAAACTGGTGGCACAAACGGGAAAAAATATCAATCGAGATAACGACGATTCTTCCCATTAGGGTGTTCTTCCCCATCGGTTCCTTTCCATTCGGCCACAATCAAGTGCAGCTAATAATGTCAAATTGGTGAAGAAATATATCAAGTAACAATGCCAAATTGATAAAGAAATACACCAATGTCAAACAATACAAAGTTCATTAACACAAACAATCTGTCCACAATTAACCAACAATACCAAATTCAACATCGATGAAACAAAGAATGCTAAACTCTGTATTTAATCCGGCCACAATCTATAAAATAAACCCATTTGACCCCTAATTTATTTATCCCAATTCTTTCATTTTTAGTTTAAAAAAAGAGAAAAGTGCATTTTAACCCTATATTTTGGTCGAAAGTGCAGAAATGACCTTGTAAAATCTGAAAGTGTAAAAATAACCCTGATTTTCGTTGACCGAAATGTCAACAGCCAAATTGGCTGGAATAGGTGAAATGACTATTATGCCCCTAAATAAAAAAATTCAAAAATAAAATAAAATAAGAAAAGACAATCATATCCCCTTTAGCCCTCTTCTTCCCATTTCTTCTTCCTTCCGCTTTATAATTCCCCCTTTTCTTCTCTCGTTTTCTTCTTCCCGTCAACCACTTATCACCCCCTCCATCAACCACCCTACAACCACCACTCGTGCCCGCCACCCCCCGCCCCCGCCACCACCCGCCCCAGCCACCACCATCCGCCCTAGCCTCATATGCGCAACAATTCTAAGTCCTTTCACTACCATCCACCGGCGACGATGTACTTTACTAACAAAGGATTCTCTCGGCGTTTCTGGTACCACCGCCAGCGACGACGAAGAAAATTGGTGGCCAGGTGAAATCCGAACCTGGTGATGGATTCTCTTGGTGTCTTCGACACCACCACCAGCAGTGAGGAGCAAATGGTGTCTAGAGTGAGTCGATTAATTGGAGGCAGGTCTGAGAAAGGGAAGGGGGGAAAACTTTGATTAATGTTTGGTGCCTAGTGTGGGTCAATGGCGGCGGAGATGGGTCCGGGAAAGGGAAAGGGGAGAGCTTCAATTATTTGGAGGCGGCGGTAGGTTTGGGCGGTTCAATTGTGGGAAAGGGGAGAGCTTCGACTGTTTGGAGACGGAGGTGGGAAAGGGAAAGGGGAGAACTTTGATTGTTTGGAGGTGGAGGTGAAATCGAGTGGCCCATAGGTGGGATGTTTTTATTTGATTTGGCAGCGGCTCAGGTTTAGGGTTTTTGAAAAGGTTTAGGGTTTTTGAAAAAGTTTAGGGTGTGAAGTTAGGAATGGCAATGAGGCGGGGCGGGTACGGATTATGGTACCTCCATACTCATGCCCACCTAAAATTTTCATACCCATACCCGCCCCATCACATATGGCGGGTACAATGATAAAATACGCCCCACCCATTGGGTATTATCTAAAATTCACACCCGCCCCATCACCCACTTGGGTTTCCATACCCACTTCAAATTAATTTTACTCACCCTATTTATATCTCCAAAAAAACCTAAATTTTACTTTAAAATTAATATTTTAATATTAAAAGTTAAATAACATTTACATGAAATATTATAAGTAAAACAAGTGCATTATGGATAAATAATAATTTGTTATATAATAAATTGTTATGTACATAGTGTGTATAGTGGGGCGGGGGAGGGGAGGGGAGGGGTGGGGTGGGTATGAACTAATATCCATGCCCGACCCACTACCCATGACATGTATCAATTTGCATACCCATACCCGCCCCACCCCCATGAAAACTACATCCATACCCACCAATTGGGGCGGATGCGGGGCGGACCTCCAGCAAAACCCGACCCACTGCTATCCCTGGTTCCGTTACAATAAGAGCAATCTATCCAATAACAAAATCTATCCAATAACGATCTATCATATTTAAATTTAAATGATAATTTATATACCACTATTTGTGGGATTTAGAATTATACATAACTACTCATAATTTGTACGCATTCCTAGAGTACGATATAATTTGGTTGTAAATTTTATCTGAATTATATTACATAGTAAGGGTAAAAATATATATTTTGGGGCCCAAATTAGGAGAAGGTAGTACACTAGGATACAACGTTTATTATATATATCAGTAATACATTAATTAACAAGTAAGTTACATGTTTGAAAATAAAAGATAACTACAGATCATTATCCATACTCCTTTGGATTAAGAGTCACAGTAATAAAAGATAACTTACTTGTTAATTAACAAGTAAGTTACATGTTTGAAAATAAAAGATAACTACATATCATTATCCATACTCCTTTGGATTAAGAGTCACAGTAATTCATAATAATGGTTATATGTGGAAGTTACACACGTAAATAACTATATACAAATACATTACCATTATCCCACAAACCACTTGCACAATTATTTACGGTAAAATTAATTTTTAATTTTTTAACAAATTTAAAGTAAAATATTTTTTTGAGGACCTAAAATATTTGATACCCTATTCCGTTGCTTACTTTACTCATGCTAATGGACGGCCCTGGTAAAAATTGCTTGAAAACCTGCACCGACCCAGAACTGATCATGCAAGTCACACTGAATTAGCATAGTATGATCCATTTCAATAACATGCCTATGTTTATGCTAAAAAAACCATTATGAGTCTTGGTGCCTGGACTAGGATTATGAAAAATAATTCATGATTTTCGAAATTGTTGAGTAAGAATAAAATTATCAAATTTTGGCCCACCATCACTCTACATTTTTAAAGTTTTGCAATTAAAAATACTATCAACCATATTTTGAAAGTTAAAAAACTGTGAAAGGGATAAATGCATATAAACTGTGAAAAATTATCAACAAAATCAATATAATAAAGAAAACACTTGTTTGATAAAGCTGATGATTGCCAAATATCACTATGAATAAAATACAAAGAACATGAGGCAGAATGTTGTATTGTTTCAAAAGGCAAGTGATTAACCTTGCCCAATTTGCGACAAATACAATCATCATGAAACTTTGAAGTACATTAAATACTATTGTTTGATACTAAAAGCCCTATGACATTAGAAGAGGTGTGATGAAGATGAGCATGCCTGATATTTCACGAATCTTTAGTAGCGAATGACTGACTATGACAGGTTGAATAGGATAGAAACCATGCTTACTAGAACCCCGAAGTAGTACTTTTCCTTGGTATTGTACTTTACCCAAACAGAAGAATCATCAAAGCACATTGTACAATTATTATCTTTACATAACATATTAACTGAAAACAAATTATGTTTAAGTTTGGGGACATGAAGGACGAATGACATGGTGAGGGGGACGATCAGATATCTTAATATTCATTTTGTCAATATTTTTAATAGGGAGGGAGGTACCATCACCAACTGAACTTGAAACATTATAAGAAAGCATAATAGAGAACTTACCATCCTGGTGAGTCATGTGCGAGGCAACTCCCAAATCCAGATATCAGACATCTGCTTCACTACCAACAGATAAGGCAGCAAAAGCATGAGTCACACTTTCTTAATTTGATGGCACAAAATTTGGATTAAAAAGGTGGAGACAATACACAACTTGGTGTCCCGGATTCCAACAAAGATCACAAAAATTAGAAAAGGAATTGGAGCTAAAATTAGATGGGTTATTTTCTACCAACGGCACATTATTAGTAGCATATTTGGTGGAAGGTAATAAGAACATGACAACTTAAAAAATTACCCATACAATTGTTTCGATTCTTGTTGTTTTATGCCATGCCACCCCTTCATTGTTACAAGTGATGGGCTGGCCTCCAACTGCGATTGTTGTTATTGTTGCGGCCACCTTTATTACAATTGTTCTTGCTCTTATTTTTTCCATCACTAGTATTCTTAGGAGCGAACACGGTAGAAGGATTTGAATTGTAGAAGATGATAAGGAAAAATAGAAGATAATAAGGAAAAGAGGAAATTCTCTTTCTAATTTTTAGTGGAAGAAGGAATTTGGAAAAGGACCGGCTTTACCAACTTCCTACAATAAAGAGTGAAGATGTCCTTAACCTCTTGACTAGGATAAAGTTTGTAGAAGGACCAGAGAAGAGAGAGAGACTCGGATTGTCAATCAGTTGCATAATGTTAGAAATCCCAGGATGAATAATATATAGTTGGGATGGAGTTGACCGATGCTAATATTATAGAAAGCCAAAAGACTATCTAAATGCTTCAGAAAAGGGAAATGAAGGATGTATTCTAGTCGAAGATGGTAGATGGTCGTTTTCCCTATTGAGAGCTTCTGGACAGACTAGTTTTTATGACAATTCATAAGCCAAACTTTCCCAAGGAACAAATAGCCTTCTTGTTCAACTAATCTTGGTAATGAGAAAAAACCCCTCTCATTCTATCAGTATTACTATTTCCCCCCTGGGTAGATGTATAGTATGTTCGTGGTTGGAAATTATTTTCGTGTTTCCCCAATATAGAGGAGGAACTGAAGGATTGGAATCACAATCTCTTGGAGAGGTAACCCCTCCTAGAGAAATGGTGGATTCTTTTAGAATAGAATATTTAGGCATAAGTAAGAATCGATGGAATGAGATGACTTGGAAAAAGTTTTTGGAAAAAGCTTGAGAAAATTTTGAGATGAATAAGACTTGGGGCTTGAAATGATTGCTGGGAAAAAGTGTTCAAAACTAAGATTAGTTTTTGAGAAGAAATGAATTTACTTGACATCTTTCTCTAAGGGATGTTTCAGACTCGAGAGTGATAATTATTGCCTTGAAAATTAGAGATAGTGTGTGTTGTTTATGGAAAGTTTATTTCTCTCAGCCCAATGTCATAACATGTGGGGCCTTATCAATGTAGGATGTGCTAACAATTCAAATACCTGACAACTACTTAGAAGAGAGGGAAAAATGAGGGGTATCCACGACATATGACCTTCTTATAACGATTCATGGGAGAACCAAAGGTCTATGCCGAAACCCAACTTTTAGCTCTCTCGGGGACTATTGATAAGGGTTGAGCCAAATCTCATCGTTTGAGCCGAAAACCATGCAATATATTATACTGAATTGAAAGTTAATACAAAGAGAATATCTCCATGTCCAATTCAACCTATGAAAACATACTCAATTTCCAGGTACAATTATGCTATACAAAATATATGGTAATTCTATTAAGGTAAGACACATATTTCTACATGGAATGTACATATTCATTCCAACATTATTAGGAGAGATCTTAGGGATCAAGCTCTATAAATACGAAGTTCATTTCTAAATACTCATATCAAATACTTTTGGTCTAACTTTGACATTAGAGTTTCATCTCCCACCAACCATTCAATCACAAAGTTGGGAGATCAACAAGAGAAGAGCCACGGAGAACGACCAAAGCGTTAGTCTCATATTCTTATGGACCTAAATGTTTGTGCGTGTTTATATAACGATGTCTTTAGTGTAAACATTCCTAACCCATCCTATTGTAGGGGATGAGGATGGATAAAAGGCATGTTGCTAAGATAAATGAATATTCACATCGAAAGAGTCACGGGGGTTACGGTTTGGCGGCCCTGTAATTAGTAAATGAGCATTTTCAGAAGGATGTTCAACTTGTGATTGAGAGGGGGGTGACCAAGGATGAAGCAAGGTCATCGGTCTCCCGAATGAATGTGGAGGACACTGAGAGATGTGATCTATTCACAAAGAGCCGACAAAATAATAATGGTGGAATCGATAAACCTACAGATAAACAACTTGCGAAATGAGTGGTAAGCTCCAATTCATTATATCGCTTCCCATGCTTTATATTATGATTCGATTTCATATTAAAATAATTCATTTACACGCATCATTATAAGTAAAATTGAAACAAGATCAATTGGAAGACCATTTCATTCCGACGGGTAAGAATAACATCCTTACCGAAGCAATGGGAAAAGTAGATCACCCGGGGCATGTGAGAGGTGTTGGTGTCTGTGTATCACAAAAAGATTCGTTTGGGATTGTTAGATATTACAATAAGGCCAAACCGACGAGGCTGCACATCTTGCAAAAGGAAGCCCTCGTTAGAGACAACCGGATAGAGCAACAAGATATTTTGATTCGGAAGCTAATCCAACACACCGGTCTTCCTATCGCGGACAATTTGGATGCTGAATTGGACTCCACAGTCTAGAGGTTCACGCCACTCACCGGGGGATGTGGAGGTTAACCACAAGCCAAAACTACTAGCTACAAGAGAGGATGACAATAATCTCAACAAAGCAATTACGTCAACACCCAAAAAGGTAAATATTATTGATTCACACGAACCTTATAAATTTCATTCACACATAATTAGCAAAATGTTTTTTTTAAAATTATAGGCATCAAATTTCTGTGAACTGTATATTGATCAAGGCATCGAAGGTAGGCCGTTTCATGTGGCTGACAAAATTTTGCACACGGAGATGCGACTTCATCACTCCGTAGCTATTGCCGAAGGTTTTTTGCGAGTTTCATTGGAGAAGCCCGTGGTGTCCAAAGCCCCCTTGACTATTCCGAATGAGCAATGCAAAAAAGTGGACCCTGTCTAAGGAATATTTCTCCTATAGCTACGTCGTAATTTATGCGGACCCTCTACCGTCATTTGAAAGAGGCACCCATAGGGACACCAAAACCGGTTGTACAAACAACCAAAAAGATTAGACCCCCCCTCACTAGGGCACACATTATTAAGGAATCACCTCCTTTTGTTAGGGTCTTCTACGATATTGTTGTCGGCCAACCTCGAAACTCAACATACTTGTTTTTGGGAAATGAGCGTGTTTTTGTTCAAAATGGGAAATCGTTGCATCTTGGAAAAACTTTGAAGACCTTTGGAGATGTGAGCAAATAAACCAAACACTTATGTCCCTCTACCTATTGTGAGTACATAATTTAACAGTTTAAATTATAAATTTTCTCCATACAACTCTTTTATATATTTAATGCTTTGACTATCACTTGGAAGATACAAGTATTACTTGGCAAGTCAACACAACAAGAGTTGCGTAGGATATTTGTGCCCGTTACTTACTCAAGAAATTGGTTGCACATTCCAAAAAAAGGATCGACTACATCCGCAAATGTATTGGATGAACGGAGAAGTAAATATTCATTTCACCATATATTGAGGGATGATGGTTTGATACGAATTTGAATTACAACACTTATATTTTTACTTCATTTTTATATGAATATATCTTGCAGGGATCATTGGAGATTAATTCTTACTGTTCCGGAGAAGAAGCATATTTTTTGAATGGACCCATTGCGCTTCCCAACATTGGAGACTTTTGTAAAAATATTAGGGCCACCATCAATGATTCAATCGGCTTAAGTAATACGGAATTGGATATTATCAAAATCAAGGTGATATTTTGTCCTAGTTACATTAATTTGAATTTCACTTATTTAAACTAATCACATGCCATTAACTTAGTACAAGAAACAAGCAAAAACTTGGGAATGTGGGTACTACATCATGCTATACATCGCCGAGTGCGTTCAACAAGTACGGGCGAATTACCTTGAAGTCGACAAAGTATGTTTTCAGTATCATATTTTGTCGTTAATTTGACAATTCAATTATCGTCCATTTTTTTTGTAATTCTAAGTATGTCATACCCACATATATTTCATACCAACCACATGCCATATTCGATATCAACAATGCAATAAATTGCTTTGCTAGGTACTTGGTGTTGTCGCGATCAACATCTATCGGAAATCCTTTAGATGTTTAATGTGGCGTGGAATAGAATTTCTATGGTAAATATTATATCGATGACGTGAAATTAATGGTTGCTTCATTTGCGTGGTCCATAAATTTTTATTGCTTAGGATGATCAAGCATTTATTTAGTGGAATAGAATTGGCTAGAATTCTATTCCTACCTATAGAATGATGCCTAGTTGGTGAATTCTGTGTATTATTGTATGAATTGTAGCTGTATTATAAGTTTTTTTTCCAAGTCTAGGAATATATATGGAAACTAGATTTTTACCACAATTTCCGATCAACTTCCGAGTTTGGAACTCGATTTCTCGGCTCCAATCTCTATATTATGAAGATATGAATTCTCACTTCCAAGCTTGTGACTATATTCCCTAATCATGTTCTGAGTTTCGAACAATTATCACCAGAAATGGAATTAAATTGTCCAAAAACAGAAAAGGAACAGAATTGTCGTCCAACTAAGGAACTCGTTTTAAAGGTCAGAAACAAGCTCCGTATTCGAAACATGTATACAGTTCCGAGCTTGGAACACGTGATCACCGTCCGAGTGTCTGTCTTACGTTCCAATATCGGGACTTAAGTTCTGAGTTTGGAACTTAATGGAAAACGGTTCTTGAGAGGCGTTCATAGGCTTCAAATAATTGCCTTTGGTGATTGATTTTAAAGGCGGTTCTCAGAACCGCCTTTGATCAATGAAGATCAAAGGCAGGACAAGAGAAATCATCTTAAAAGTGACTTCTCTGATCCGATATAACCGCCTTTAATAGCTATTTCTCCACTAGTGCTAGGTTGATCAGCACTAGTAATATGCACCGATTGCTAAAATTTCTTCATAAACCGGTGAAAAAACATTATATGAAAATCCTACCTCTTCCATCGGTCATCATCAGCGGTTACATACAACTTTCCCCCCCAATTTGTATAGATTTGACCTTCCAAGAACTAGTATATCCACTAATTGCACTAATTCCGGTGCATATATCATTTTCAGCACCGGTTTCTAACACCTGGTGTTATAATATCGGTGCTTATGGGGTGTTTTTTTTGTAGAGAAGGGAGGAAACGGGAAAAACAAAGGCGCCTAAAATGATCCATGAAAATATAATAAACCAGAATTGATCCATTAGCCGACCTGCAAGATTTATCCTTTTATACCCATAAAATGCATCTCAATCCTTGATCTCAAGATAAATAAATTATGATGAAATGATATCATAAGAAACTTTGTCAATGGGTGATATTTGTTGGGCACGAGTCCTTAGCTCACTCTAAATCTGCCCCTGCTCGCATAAATTGTTAAGAATACGAATCCCACAAGGTATCTATTAGCCCGAAAAGATTGAAAAAAAGACAACATAAAGAAAATATAGAAAATAATGAACACACAAATTTACGTGATTCGGTCAAATTGACCTACATCCACGGTCGGAGGAGACCAGAAGCTTCACTATATGTGGAGAAAGTATTACAAGGCGTTACCTACCACCTTTGAAGGAATTATGTGGTAAAATAAAGAAGAGAACTTTGACTTCTACAACTACAAAGGAGAGTTAAAGGGAGAAGAAAGCAAGTAGCAATGGAATGCTATGCTTGAGGTGTGTTTTACTAATTTCAACCCCAATTTATACTACTCACTCTGCCCCAGCTCAAACTTCCAACTTCATTTTACGTCACTATTCAGTGTCCAGTTTTAATCACATATTTGAATAGATATATAAACAATAATATTATCATATATGATATGGTTGGATTCATCGTAACAAGTAGTTTCTAAACATTTATTTTTTTATTTGTCGTTATTATACGTAGTTAAACATATTAATGGTCTAACATGTTTCTTAATAACCGTGAAAAAGATTTCATGAAATTTGATTTGGGACAGAGGGAGTACTCCAAGTTCACCCATGGCCAAGAGATCTCAAACAAAAATTATCCCAAATCCCAAGAAATCTTCCTTCTTCCTTCTTGCTTCAAGCATTGATTGTGAACATTGAGTCCAAATGATTCTTGCCAAAAAACCATGATAGTTGAAC
>JAULKK010000011.1:794190-806964 GCA_032355705.1 Rubia peregrina
TAATTTGTTCTAATTTTCACTTTAAACCTTGGTCTTTCCATAACTTATGGAAAGACCGTCTTTCAAGAGACGCACTCAAATTTAAATATTGTATTTGAAAAGTTAAAAAAGGAATAATGTGCATTTGAATGTGAAAATATAAAAATATAAAATATAAAAAGTAATTTTTAAAATTTTAAATTTAGAGTGTAATTTAACAAATACAGTGTATAAGTTAAAAAATACAGTGAACTGTCCATAAACTTATGGATATGCCGTTTGTCAAGAGAATCATTCTTTATTATTTTTGGATACAAAGTACGGTTTATTTCACATTTTCAGAAAACTTAAATGAGGGATAAATGAACATTTTCATCAAATCAAAAACAAAAAACAAATTTGTCATAAAAGTAAACAAAAATTGCTATTTATTTAATTAAGTTAGTTACACAAATGCACTCTCCACTCCACTATAAATGTTTATATCGACGCCTCCCTACCGCATTTCTATTCTCTCTCTTCTCGCGGAAAAAAATATTGTCAGCTCAATTCGGAAGCTTATTCATTCGCCAGTCAACCATTCCCATGGCGACCGCTACCAAAGTCTACATCGTGTAAGTTTCTCACTATCTTCTTCTTCTCATTTTAATTCTATTCATATTCTAGTTTATATGGAGTAGGATTTTGCTTTTCCAATTGTTTACGCCGTCGATTTCATACTGCTGTTGATATATTATTCAATTCGCGATCGTGCTTTAAAATATAAATGAATGAATTAGAGGAAGCGTTTTATGTAATTTAGGCAAATTTGTTCTTAGATAAATGTTCTACCTAATTTTTTTGTTGTAAAATGAGGAATAAAAGTAAAAATTGCTGTCTACATAGTTTAAAGGTTGATGAATCAGACAATAGAGCTGTGTTTTGTAGTTTTTGTATGGCTGATGCTGTGGAAACTTCAACTAGATGCGGTTTTTATGACTGAGTTCACAGTAGTGAGGTTAGATCATGAACGTTTAGCTGTTCTTGTGGTGGTTGTATTGTTAATGTTGAGGATCTAGTTCGAATAAGGTGATTTGAATCGAAAAGTGATTTGATCATTGATCTCTTTGTCGATGTGTTTTAATTGATCTTAATATGCGGAATACTGTCCATTTGATATCTTGAGCTCTCTATTAGTCTAGTTTACGGTTGGACACCTCGGTCGAGGATTTAGGTTATCCGGTATAATTAAATGAGCCTATTCATGGTCTTACTTGTTATGTTATCTGGTGTGAATAAGTGAGCCTATTCATGGTCTTAATTGATGCAAATATGAATTAATTAATGTGGGGTGGGGTGGGGGAAGGGGTGTATGTGTGTGTCCTTGTGCAGGTTTGATTAACAGCTACTATTTAGTATACACTACTAATTGAGGTTTTGTACCCACAAAATTACAAAATATAGGAGATGGGAAGTGCGGCGCAACATTAGTATTGCTCTCACGTTTTAAATAATACTTGATCCAAGTGGACAATACTAATGATTCTTTTGTCATTTACTTTCGGGTTTCCTAAAATGTATTTGTCTATTACAAGGTTGGCTAGTCTATGCTTGTTTTGCTATTTGAGTTTGACTGAAGAATTCTTAATATAATAATTATTGGCAAATCATCTAGCATTGCCATAAGATGGTCTTTTTGAATCATAGAATATACTGTTGTGGTATTGGCACTTTTTTTTTATACACCTACTTTATATTTCTCTGTTGGGGGTGATTGTAAGAAGCAGTTTTGGCTATGTTCTTCTTCTTCCTGGTACTCTGGTTTAGTGACGTGTTTATCTTCAGTATATGTAACCTATCCATTCATTCCATCTGTGGGGTTGCCAGGGCGAGTCATAAAACCTGCACTCTTACTACAAGACTTATAGATGCATACATTCCACGTGCTCTTCTTCGTGTTACTTCCCACATTCATAATTGTTTACGAGTCATGTAGTTTTCAAGTGCTATGGTGATTTAGCATTGAAGCGTGTGTATGGGGATTGGTGGAGGGAGAGGGTTAAATTCAGGAATAAGGATCTTTCTCGGTCCATCTCTTTTTCCATTTTGGATCAGAGTATATATGAATTCTTGTTAATCCATCTTTTACTTCCACTATAGGTACTACTCTATGTATGGACATGTGGAGAAACTTGCTGAAGCAATAAAGAAGGGGGCATCAACTGTTGAAGGAGTTGAAGCCAAAGTGTGGCAGGTAAATGCTACTGTTGATTTAGCCTTTCAATTGTGTACTGAGAACTAAACTTTACTGGTATTCCTCCCTATATGAACTTTATCTGCATTTAACTTTACCATTAAACGATTGACATTGAAAAATTTAGGTTATGACCGATTGGATGATAACGGTTATACAACTATTTACCTATTTACCTATTTAAGTCGGGGCATATATTAATTGAATTGCACCTGTTGTTTTTCAATGTGTATTTCGAGATCTCTTAATGGTGGTTTTGTAATTGTGAGTCCCTTGCCATGTGTAATATCAAGTTATGGTTAAAGCTCTAGTTTTTCCTCTTAATCTTGTTTTTGCTCGAGGGAGTGAGATGTGATGTGACTGAGGAATGCATTTTATCACCATGTATATTCGCATGGGTGAGTACTGGGCCTACTGGCTCTCTGTGTAATACATCATCTTCAAAGTTTGAGAATCGATCTTTTTCATTGGAAATTACCTGCTTATAATATGCTCCCTACATCTGATTCGGGTGATGCAGGTTGCTGAAACATTGCCAGAAGAAGTGCTTACCAAAATGAGTGCACCACCAAAGAGTGATGCCCCTATTATTACTCCTAATGAACTTGCTGAGGCTGACGGATTCGTCTTTGGCTTCCCAACAAGGTTCGGGATGATGTCTGCTCAATTTAAAGCATTCCTCGATGCTACCGGAGGACTCTGGAGGGCACAACAGCTTGCCGGAAAGCCTGCTGGTATTTTCTACAGCACTGGATCCCAAGGTGGTGGCCAAGAAACAACCCCGTAAGTTCCCAACATTAATGACTACCTAGAGTATTGGGATATCGATCAAGATCTGATAGACTTTCCATTACAGGCTGACTGCCATTACTCAGCTCGTGCACCACGGGATGATTTTCGTGCCTATTGGGTACACATTTGGAGCAGGCATGTTCGAGATGGAGAAAGTGAAAGGCGGGAGTCCATATGGCGCTGGAACCTATGCAGGCGACGGTTCAAGACAGCCATCCGAGCTCGAACTGGAGCAGGCATTCCACCAGGGCAAGCTAATCGCCACCGTTACCAAGAAGCTCAAGGGAGCAGCCTGATTTTCCTTAACAGAATTTGGCATTCATGATTTTTTCCCAACTTGGGCGCGTTATATCTTTACTATGACAAACTATATGATCATGTGATCTATATTGAGTATAGTTTCCATCAATTACAGACAATTTTTCATTCTGTGTAACCAATGTCTATAAGCGTTTTATATATCGGTTTGCATGTATGATGCTTTGACTTGCTATGCTTCTTCGAGATTTAAGAGGCTGCTACCCTCGGTCTCTTTCGATATCTTTTCGTGTTCCCTTGGCTTCTGCAACTCAACTCATCAGGGGTGTAGTCTTTGCTTCTTCAATATCAAGCGAGTCTGACAGATTCAACCTCACCAAGTTCCTCCCATCCCACTGCCATGAATGTGTTGGTGTCAGGTTTGCAATTAGGTGGTAAAATTTTGGAGATTGGGCTGGGGTGGTGAAATCCCGACAGAAATTGGTGGCGGTGGCTGGGATTGAGTGATGAGTGATGAAATTGTGGGGGGTTGGACTGGGGTGGTGAAATTTTGATTAGGGTGGTGACAGTGGTTGCACTTATAATATCTCGAATGGTAAGTTACAACATCTTGTAATTTGCCTTGCATTGTCACTTTTCAAGTGGGTAAGAACATTTTTACGGTTTGCACACAATAGAAATCTCTCTTTATCATGAGTCCCTAAATCCCCAAATTTTTATGGTATCAAAACCTTTTCCTCCTTGAAGTTAGGTGTAGATTAGGATGTTAAGATGTAATTTGGTTGTTCGTATGTAATCTTTCGGGAAAACCCCCTTTTCCTCACTGGTTTGGTGACTGATTGAAGGAGTTATCTCAACCCCAATAACGTTGATTGTGTTTTCGGGTTCATGTTTTCGTTAAGGTATTTTTGCTTTCTCATTTTGATTTTGGGATGCCCAAGTTGTTGTTCGTCGATTTGGGGTTGTTTGTGTGTGTTTGTGATTTAAGGTTATTTTGATTTGGGGATTTCGGGTGTGCTTGTGTTTGAGATTTCGAATTGAGGTTTCTCGGATGTGTTTATATTTGTGATTGATTGAATTGAATAAAGGATTCCTCGATCCGTTTGCGATTATTTCAGATGATTGTTCTTTTCAATATGGGGATCTTGTAATTTTTTTTATTTCAGCTTGTTGGATTGTTAGATTGTTGTTGGCTTGTTTGTGTTTTCCTAACTATGAGTCTGATGTAGAGTAGCGAGTTCCTCAGCTATAACTGCCTGCCATAGAGGATCACTGACAGCCTCTCTATAGGACACATGCTCAGACTAAGAATGAATAGACACAAGAAAAGAAGCAAATAAAGGAGAATATTAGTAATAAGCAAAAGAGTTACATGTTAAAATGACTCTATATTTTGGTCGAAAGTGCTAATATAACCCTTTAAATCTGAAAGTGCAATTCTAATCATATTATTTGCTCGAAAGTGCTAATCTAATCCTAGAGACGGTAATTTGGCCGGAAATACATGAAATGACGATTATACCCTCATTTTAAAAAACAAAAAAAAAGTAGAAGGACGTTTATACCCTCATTTCCTACAGAACTCAAACAGTAAAAACCCCTCTTAGCCCCACCCGTTCCAAGCCTAAGCAATTCATTTGAGCCTAATTATTTTCTTCTCATTAGCAATTCACTTACAGTCTCTCCCAATTCATTTGCGTTTATTTGCATTCGTCTCCCAATTCATTTCCGGTCAACCCCTTCACTTTCCTATTAGTCCCACCGGTCCGTTCACCGGGGTAAGCTTTTCATCTGCGTTCGTTCACCGGAGTTCTGCGCTGGTGGTGCATTCTCAACGGTTGTCGAAGCGGGCTGTCGTGGTACTGGCTTTTGGAGGAGAAAACAGAGAAGGTGTAGCAATGTAAGCTCCGACCGATTTACACCCTTAATCGTCATATTTTATGCGTAGTCGTGTTTAATTGCTGACGATTTTGTCAATTTTGTTTCACCTTTGTCGAAGTTTTGGCTGTTGCAGGGTGGTGGTTGTTGGGTTGTGGGTGTCTTTCGTTGCTGATGGCGAGGGGAAGGGAAGAAGTGGCAGGTAGGGTTTGAGCGAGGTGGAGCGGGTGGCGAGGCTGGGCAGAAACCTAGCAATGCGAAGCAATGACAAGCGCTGGTGTGGGTTCAGTGGCGTAGATGCGGCGGAAATCCAAATTCCGAAGACGAGGGGTGGAAATCCAGATTCCGGTGGCGGGGCGGTGACTTTGGTTATAAAATGATGAAATAGAAGAACCTAGGGGTAATTTTTTCATTAAATCTTTATGTTTAAGACTCGGGATATTTTAGTCTTTTTAAGTTTGGTCAATGCCGGAAAATACCAGGTCAATGCCGGAATAGTGTCAAAAGGTTATATCGGCACAATTGAAGCAAAAGTTAGGGTTATAATCACACTTTCAAATTATACAGCGTTATATTGACACTTTAAAAAAATAATAGGGTTATATTTGTATTTTACCCTAAGCAAAATCAGGTTGTTGAGTAAACTGATGTAGTAGAGGATCGTTTGTAATCTCAATAGATGATTGAGAAGTCGTATGAGATGGTGTAAGGGAAGAGATCAAAGAAGGAGTGTGTGTTTTAAGAAAGTATTAGATTTCAATAGTTGGACCTCATCGAGGGGGATATCAAAATTATCAATACATACGAGAACCACAAAAAAATCTGGTTTGGGGATCAAAAATTTCACTTTGAATATGTAGGGTACTAAATAAATATGATTTTGTTCTCGGGAACTAAAAAATGGTAAAAGATGATATTTTGGGGACCAATTTTTTTTAATCATTTAAAAATATATAAACTTAAAATTGGGCTCTACGATCTAGAATTAAAAATTCAACAAAAAAATAAGGAACAAAACACAATTTTAATGGCATGAATCGGAGCTTTACTAAAAGGGATTTGGGTTTGAGTTTCTAATCCAATTTGATCAAAACCCTCTTTCAATTGGCTTTATTACAAGGGATCAAAACCAAATCAAATCCAATTTGATCAAAACCCTCTTTCAATTGGCTTTTATTTCCTTTTCCTCTTACGATTAAGATTTTGTTTACTTTTTCTTTTTTAACTCGGATTTCCTTTTTCTTTTCTTTATTTTTCAGCCACAATTATAATTTCACACACAATATAAAAATCACAATAAAAATCTTATTCCCCAAGTAATTCAAACCGTGTGTAATTTCAAAATTTTCATAAATTGCAAAACAACCCCAAACTTTCAAAAATTGCAATTTAGCCCAAATTTCTGATCTGAAATCCTAAATTCCAATACAAAATTCCCAAAAACTTCTTCCCTTTATTTTAAAATTTTGAAAATTTTTGGAACAAAATCGCCTATACAAAACTTGGAATAAGAAATCTGCGACAACTTCCTCTTGATTTAAATGAACTTCGGGGTATTCAAGATCATAAGGATCAAGAATATGACACTATATATGGAAAATGACACAAGACTCTATTTATATTTTTTTGTATAAGGTGTGATCAATAATTCAAGAACAATTAAAGATCACGGAATCAAAGAATGGTAAAGAGACAAATAGGATTATGAGCATGCAATAATTTTTCAGTAGAGTTGACAAAAAATATCACAAGCACATAAAGTGTATAAGATACCTAAAACTATGAAACTGACCAAGAGCTGAAGGCGAATAATACTTCTTAATGCTCAGACCCTTCAACGTCCTCCTGAATGGATTGAAGAAGGTGAAGGCCGATAGTAATACCGAAGTATTCTAACTCTCAGACCCTTTGGCGTCCTTCGAATCTAGATTCAATTCTCTTGTGCAAGAAACTCGAAAGCCACTGATGAGTTTAGCCACAGTTTCTTTCACTTTGCTCAGATACCAACTAATATAAATCTCCTCGCGAAGACTCTGTATTGCAGAATTTTAGATTTTTAACTAAACGAGGGGTTTCGACAACCCAAGTATTGCCACACAAACTGATGAAAACTAGCCCTCGGAATCTTGAACAACTCAAGAATTGTAAAGCTAACTAGCCCGCATGATTAGTTCACAAGTCGAAGGTATTTATACTTAATTAACCCACATGATTAAGCAACAATGAAGATAGCTCGCAAGCACATAGAATGATCTCAAAATTCTAAATATATGATTGATAAAATGGTTAGGAGAGTCTCGGCCATACCACTCTATTTATAGGGATAGATGCGGCAAAAAAACCCTAATTACAATTGGAAACTGAATCAACTTATGGAAGGTTTAAGAAGCTAAACCCATATCTAACTAGAACTTCTAAAAATAAATGTACTCGAATTATTCTCCAAGTCATCTTGAAGAATATTAACTTATCTAATCTTACCAAATCTAAGTCTAATTAGAATAAAACTCAATATTTTTGAAACCCTAATGGACTGGGTAAAAAATAATGAACTGAATTCGAAAATAGCTCTTCAAAAGCCCACATGGCCAAGCTATGGACTGAAATAAAATAATATTACAATAGCTTTCAAAAATCACTCTACCTCGTTAAAATCTCAGTGGGAAAAAAAGAGTATAGTGTTCTTCACGATGTCTTCAATTAATCGACAAGTTTCATAATTAAGCTAATCCCTAGCCGATTTAGTCTTGAGTTCTTCATCATGAAATTGATCAATCAAAGCATTCAATGTCGCATCTCTAAGCTTCGTTCTTGACCTTGTCATCGGTCTAGCCATGTCACTTAGAAGATCCAGAACATAATCCTTGAATGTTTGATTTAAGTCGTGGAATGTCTTCATTTATGGTGGTAGTTGTCTTGGCATCCCCATCAAGGGGCGGCCGAGGCCACAACTATAGGAGAGGCGGCAGTCGGACACCATTGCCGGCCAGCGCTGGCGCTCCTCCGCAGGGCAGTTGGCCCACTTATATCTGCTAGTGGCGTCATCATCCCGGTCATCTTGTTGAATTTTGTTACAAACTGTCACATGTTGCTCCCGAAGAAGTTTAAAATTCCACGGACATAGCCTAGCCATATTATTATCACCCACTGAATGCCACTCCTGATTGGTACATGGACCGTGGTGCTACCAATCACATGACTGCTTCAGCTTCCAACATGGATAGCGTCGCTCTTTACAACGGTAATCGTTGTGTTTATTTTGGCAATAGCTATTCTTTGCATCCCAGATTTCTGATTCTCTCACTTCATCTAATGTCTTGGTTGTTCCGAATATCACCAAGAATTTACTGTCCATTTCCAAGTTAACGCGAGATCTAAATGTTATTGTTTGTTTTGATGACACTTCTTTCACTATTCAGAGCAAGGTTACTAGGGAGCTCGCGGGTCATGGACACAGTGAGGGAAGTCTCTACATTTTAGATTATGGTGGTTCTGCTTTAGTTTCATTTGTTAATTCAAATAAAGCCAAGGCTTCATTTGAGCTATGGCATAGTCGGTTAGGACATGTTCCTTTTTCTGTTATTTTATCTTTATATAAAACTGGTAGTTTGTCAGTTATTAGTTTGCTACCTAAACCTCATTTATGTACTTGTTGTGAGATGGCTAAAGACAAGCATCTTTCTTTTAATGATAATTTAAAAAGCGCACCACACATACTTGATTTAGTTCACTGTAACCTCTGGGGACCCTCACATGTTGTCTCTTGTGCCGGGTAATTTTATTATGTTCTTTTTATTAATGATCACTCTCGGTTTACTAGGTTATATCATCTACGATGAAAGTCTGATTTTGTGTAGGCTTATAAGCAATTTGAAGCTTTTGTTGAGAATCAGTTTTCTACCACCATTAAAGTTTTAAGAGTGATGGCGGAAGTGAGTATGTGAATCATCGCATACAAACTCATTTTGTGACTAAGGGAATTTATCATTAGCTTTCATGTCCTTACACTCCAGAGAAAAATGGTCGTGCAGAGAGGAAGTATCGTCATATTATTGAGATAGGATTATTGATGCTCTATCATTCTGGCTTTCATCATTCATTTTGGTAGGTTGTTTTTTGACTGCAGTCTACATTATTAACATATTGCCTACTTCGATTTTATCTGACCAGTCTCCTCTCTCAGTTATTTTTGGTACTATGCCTGACTACTCAAACTTTCATCCATTTGGTTGTCGAATGTTCCCTTACTTGAGGCTAATATGTTGTGCATAAACTGACCCCTCTGAGTATGTCTTGTATATTTTTGGGTTACAGTTCATAGTAGAAGAGTTATCGATGTATTGATCCTCTTATAAAGAATGAGTACATCACTTTCCATGTTTGATTTTATGAGTCATTTTTTCCTGCTACCGGTACTGGTACAGTTAAATATTTGTCATCACCGAATATTTTGGCTTTTTTAGAGCCTTTGTCAGTACCATTGGAGGTGTTTGAGCCATCTTCTTCTCCGGAATCACCCATTATTTTAGAGGATTTAAATTTTTAGATTTCACCAGAAGCGCATGGTTCTTCAGAAAAGTGTGTTTGTTTGCCATAGGGTCACCAACAGCATGATACCAGCAGCCAGTGCATCCAGCATAGCCACCAATGCAGACGATACCAATCCACGCTCCGGTCACCCGGTCGTGCATCAGCTTCACGCGCTGGCCACACCGGTCACACGTCATCCTCTCGGGCCAGCAGGTCGGATGCCTCCTGCATCGTTGGTAATTCCGGTAAGTATAGCTTCCCCAGAGCTGCCACCTTCTCCATCTGCCTCGGGTGCCATGCTTGGCTCCTTGAGTTTTGTGCCTACCTCGTGATTTGAGTCATCTTTGGCTCCAGATCCCTTTTCCATACATCCGCTGACTACTCATTTTCTCATTGGTTCTTTACGGTACAAGTATTTTTTTCTTCTAATTATGATATTTCTGGTTTGTTGAGTGCTTTATTTGCAAAGACCGAGCCTCATAGTCATCGTTCTGCGGTCAAGGATCATGAATGGGTTGCTTCTATGGACTCAGATATGGATGCTCTTCGCACTCAACATATGTGAGAGTTGGTTCCACGTCCTCCAAATGTTAATGTTGGCGGTTCTAAATGGATGTATCGTTTAAAATACAAGTCTGATGGTTCTCTTGACCAGTGCATAGCCAGGTTAGTTGCTCAAGGTTTTTCACAATTACATGGTTTTCATTATGATCATACATTTAGTCCGGTGGTGAAAGCATCTACTGTTCGTACTGTTTTATCAATTGATGTCACTTGTAATTGGCTTTTACGACAACTTGATGTCAAGAATGGATTTTTTGATTCCCCGATTTATATGGAGCAACCTGCTGGTTATAAAGACCCAATGTGTCCCGATTATGTATGTTGTTTACACAAGGCCATATATTGTTTGAAACAAGCTCCTCGTGCTTGGTTCCAACGTTTCAGTTCTTTTTTCCAGCCTGTGTTTTGTATGCAATTTTGCGGATACCTCCTAATTTGTGTTTTCACATGGTGCCTCTTTACTTTATTTGCTGGTTTATGTTGATAACATTATTCTCACTGGGAATGATGGTCATCTCATTCAGAAATTTATTGATCAGGTTAATCAGGAATTCAAGATTACCGATCTTGACACTTTACAGTATTTCTTGGGATTCGAGGTTGTTCGTACTTTCGATGGCTTATTCCTTGGTCATGCCAGATATTCCAAGAATATTTTATTACGCGTCATAATACAAGATTAACACATGATGCTATCCCTTTTGTAGAATTTTTTCAAGCTTTTCCGGCAAGCCATTAAAAAATCACACACTTTATCGCTCTTTGATTGGTGCGCTACAGTATTTGTCGATTACACGTCCCGACATTTCTTATGATGTGAACACGTTCAGTCAGTATATGCAGGTTCCTACTGATGACCATTACTAGGATATTACTCGAATTCTGCGCTATTTATATGGTACTCTGCACTATTATCTTCAGTTTTGCGTGAATTCGTTCACTTTACCAGTTTTGGGTTATTCTGACGTTGATTGGACTATTTTACCTCTGACTATTAAATGCTTCATCGATAGTAAGATAACGCGAATTCGAGTCATAATATAGTAAATGAGATACAATTATATATAGAGTTTGTCTCTTGAAAGACGGTCTTTCCATAAGTCATGGAAAGACCAAGGTTTAAAGTGTAAATTAGAAGAAATCAAAATTAAAAAATTGGGTTGCATGAATCGAGTTATAAACTTTATGACTACTACACGTTGCACAATAAAATTTTAATATTGCAACTAACACCTTTTACCTTTTATTATTTCAATTAAACCCCGTCTTTCCATAAGCTTATGGAAAGACGGTCTCTCCCAAGACTTTGTCTTTCGAAAATATGGTGTTTTATTCTGATTAGAATTAGATTTGGCAAGATTAGATAAGGTAATATTCTTCTAGATTTCTTCTTGAAAAAATCGGCCATGCTAGGGTTTAAAATAGGTATTTTAGTTTGATATGGTTTTAGTTTCTTAAAGCTGCCATAATTCGATTCAGTTTCCAATTGTGTTTAGGGTTTTTTGGCCGATACCCTCCCTATAAATAGAGTGAGTTGTCCAACATTTTTTTCTATCATCTTTTATCAATCAAATATTCAGAGTTTTGAGTTATACTCATTGCTTGCGAGCGTCTTCATTGTTGGTTAATCATGCGGGTTAATTAAGTATCAATAAATCTTGTGATCTAATCATGCAGGCTAGTTAATGAGCAAGTCAAAATTGAGTGTACCCCGATGGCTAGACACTTGAATTTTGTGCGGCCATTGTAGGATTTGCAAAATCCCTATCATTGCCAAAGATATAAAATTTCGCAATCCAGACTCTTCGCAAGGAGATTCATATCAGTTTGACGAAAGAAATAATTGAAAGGAGAAGGAAGACGAGAGGTTTGAGCAGGGAAGGGCTATGGTGTCTTTTTCATCATTTATTTATTTATGGCAAGGGTAAAATGATCTTTTAAACAAAATTCAGCCATTATACAATTGACTAACAAGTCAACGAAGCCAAGGGTTATTTTTGACACCTTTTAAAATTGCATGATTATATTGACACTTTCAAACTAAAGTCACGGTTATTTTAGTACTTAACTCTATCTTTTCCCTTTTCACATGATTGACTAAATCCTTCAATAATTGATGAAGACTGTACGTATCCAATGCGTATATGTGCGTAATTAAATTTTAAGAAGCTTATCATAAAATCTAATGTGCATTTTTGATTGTGTATCCAAATAAGATCAAGATGCAGTGACAAAGATGATGTATTATGGCTAATCAAATATTTGCTGCCATATAATTAAGGTATAATTGTTTAGAGTTTAACTGAGATGAGATGAATTTAATTGAAATAAATATAAATATACTAAAGTTCTTAATACGCTGGCAATTATTTTTTACGTAATTTAACTGACCAATATATGAATGTTTTTTTCCCGATGTAACGTAGCTTTCCATTTCATCAAAATCACAAGCTTAAAGCGTTCTTACAAGATTCAAGAGTAGAACCAAATAACTCACAGAAAAACAGAACCAAACTTTTCTAAGCTATTACAACGGATAT
>JAULKK010000011.1:807064-818774 GCA_032355705.1 Rubia peregrina
GGAGGGAGACGACATGTTTTATTTTCTGAAATTGCATACTAGTCCCTGAGTTTTAGTACTTATTATAAATATACCCCGAGCCAGAAATATTGCTGAATTTACCCCCGAATTTAATTTCCATATTTTCACGCTAGTCCCCAGTGTTATAGTAAAACGGTCTTGCAGGAGACGGACTCTTAAAAATACATCGAATTAAATATCAAAACATCGAATTAAAACATTAAAAAAACATAGTATCAAAAATGGGGGAAAAACTTAAACATCAAATAAAAAAACTGAAAAAATTCAAATTTGAAAATTTTAACATCAAATAAATATACATAAAAATATATCTTTTTTTTTAACAAACCGTCATAGACGGGGTTTTGAGGGTGCCATTCCCTTTTCATTAAGATCATATGTGCCAAAAAGTGGCTTACATTGCGTGAAGGCTTACATCGAGTTCCTCGTAGGCTTACATTGGTTGCCCCAGAAGGGTATTCATAAAGGCACTATAAATCAAATGACAAGTTTGTACAGTACTAGAAATTGGTACATCCTAAGATAAATGGTCAAATACTGCGAATATACACATCCAAGTAGTTCGCCTCAAACCACTAGAAGCTGGTCTCAGTATTCAAATAACAGTTACCTTCTCCCAAATTTCCAAAACATTATACTTTTAAATCTAAAGCAACCAAAACAAAAGTGAACAACTCCAGAAGTGAAAAATCCAGTCCAACTCCTTTAAATTGAAGTCCTTTAGAGAATGTAGGAATGACTCCGACCATTTTGGTTCCCAAAAATATTTTGTAAATGTTAGTGAACTCAGGAAAAGGTACGAAAGTCTCTAACACGACACAAGCTGATCGATAAAGGTTAACTTACTCGGTCTACAAAACTGGTTTGTAAACTATAAACAACATCACCAAATAGTAAGTTGCTATAACTACATTGAATTGGATTTCTCCTATACCACCATTTATATAACGACCAGTTCAGAAGCCAGATAAATTTAACCAAGCAAAAGCAGCCGTTGGAAAAACCTAAGGCTGGCAGACAACAATCGCGACTGAATATTCCAACAAAAAGACCTAATTTGATCCACCATTTCAATCTGGGAAAAAAGAGAGACATAAACTTGAAAAGTAAAAAAAAAAACTAAAACCAAAAAAATGACAAAAACATAATTAATAGCCCCCATCCTGAAAAGTAAAAATAAATAAAGTAAAGAAAAGAAATTAAAACAGAAATACACCAACATCCCAACCATGCCTAGCTAGTAAATTTTCCGAAATTGGATGGCGTCTCCGAAAAAAGTATCAGAATTACTGTAACATATCATACCCTCTTCTCGCCACTGTCACCGAAGGGTGTACCGGTGGAAATGACGTCGTCACATCAATTAAAAATCGGGGTGCCCTCCATTCGCCGTTGCGAGTTTGATGCAAGCAGCAAGAGAAATACTCCTAAATGAGAGAGTAACTTGGATACGATCGTGGAGGTCTCCAGTGATCAGAGTCACCGCCGAGTCAGCCCACGAGTAAAAACCCAGTCAGCACCGAGTTAAAACCTGGTCAGTCCACGAGTTAAAACCTGGTCAGCACCGAGTCGAGTCCGTCGACCACTGAGCCCATCTTGGACCTGTATACGGTCGTGAGCCGGTGGCGTACAGCCCGCCGACTACTGAGCCCGTCAGTGTGAATCCACACACCAGCTGTCAGACCATCGTGAGTCCGCCGTTAGCCCGCCGTGAGCACAACCCTCCGACCATTAAGCGAAACACCGAACAGACTTTGGACACAGATCTGAAAAATTGCCGGTCAAGAGGTTGGGTATAGGGAGTAAGGGTGTTTGAGAGGGTGGGGATGGGGTGGGGGACTGCCGGAGGTGGTGGATCGGTAGCGGTGGTGGCCCCCCTTGCTAGATTTTCAGAAGTTTGAAAACTCGGGAAAAGGGAAGGGTTTTCAAAAACATACAAGGTTATTACTATAAGTAAGCTTATGCATATGATTATTCCTTTTCCTTCATACACGTAATATATGTTTTAATTATTTCTTGATGATTGTTAAACTTTTAATTAAAAAGAATTTGAGTTTAAACCTTAATCTTACATACAATACATTTTGTATTTTTCTTAGAACGCTATGAATAATTTGTGCAAAATTTTAATTATTCCAAACAGGTAAAATAGTACTCCCTAATCCCTCCGTACTAACTCTATTTGCATTTTTATTTTTTTACACTATTCTCTATCAAAATTTGACTGTATATTTGAATAATTATATAAACAACAATATCATTGTATTATTATTTAATTCGTCGTAGCAAATATTTTTTTAATATCAATTTTTTATTTACTGTTACTATACGTAGGTTTATATATAAACGGTCAAACATTCTTCTTGAACAGTGTGATAATAATCACTATGCAAATAGAGCTAGGACAGATGAAACATTGCATTGTTAATACTCTCTCTGTCTCAATTCAAGCTGCAATTTAACTATTCATTTAGTCAAAACTTCTTAACTTTGACCCCAAAATTGAATAGGTGTATAATTATAAATAGTATTGAGTGATACATTGTTAGATTCGTTATGACACATATTTTCAGAATATCAACTTTTTACAAGTTTTAATTATACTTAATAAAATATATTAAGGATCCAATATTTTTTGAGTCAACTGGTGAAAGTCAAAGTGTGCAGCTTGAATTGGGACAGAGGGAGTATATGACTTTCGACAATAAAAAGATCGTGTAATTTCATTATTAATAAGTAAAATGTAACCTAGGATGCTTTGTATTAATCAGTCGAGGGAATTGGAATTGGTTAGCCTGTACGTGAAGACACACGAAGCCTTCATTGTTTATAAATTACCTTAAAAGAATAATTATGATAGGGTGAATAGATGCCCTCTTTTTGTATCCATTTATTATGCTTCTAAGCAAAGCCAATCTTTTCTCTGTAATTCCCAAAATTATTCCAAAGCAGTATAGTACTCAATGACTAGCTAAAAGTGCATTTGGATTATGCTGCTGATCTTAGCTCATAAGTCGTCTTCTTATAATACATTTGTGTTTAGTTTCACTTTTATATTGCTTTATCTGACATTTTAATTATAATATCATGTTTTGAAGTAATTATTCCATGCGTGTTTTAATAGACGAGTGTATCCATGAGAGAATATATATTATATATCCGATTTAGATAGTATCTGATGGAATTGTTATTATAGGCAAAGCTAGTTTAAAGGCTATTGATGGGAGTGTCAGTTGATGGGAAGGGGGAAGTGATGACGTAGGGGAGGAATTGCTGACGAGCGCCTTCCACCCCCTCCCTATGCTACAAACAATGAACGTTCGGAGTTCAATGTAGGGTGAAATTTCTCGATGAATGACGGGTGATAGAGGATCGAGGAAATGCTTGCGGAGGCTAAAAATCTTCGGCCATTTGACCTTTATTGATTGAGAAGTAAAAAAGATAGCGAGTTTGGCTTTGATGGCCAGTTTGAAATGGCTTCGACGGATAGCATTTGCAGAAGAATCATGTCTACAACCCATATGTTGATGGGCAGAGTTTCAAAACAAGTCGGGTCATAGTTGGGCCGGGCGCATGGGTTCAAACTTATTATCGGCGAGGGGGCAAAAATGATGGTTGGGTTCACATTGGGTCCAAATCATCTATGGCTGATCGAGTCCAAGCTTAAGGCTAATCATAACCAAATTGAGTCACCATTTCAGGCCGAGACCAGGCCAGGTCACCAAATAGTGTTGGCAAAGCTTTTACCATGGCGGGGTAGGTATTCAAATGCAGGTCAGGCCTGGTCTCAACAACACAAGTTAGCAGATTTTAGGGCATAGTAAAGGTGTTCATGGATTTCAACTAATCTGTGAGAACGAAACAAATTGAAAATACTTATTTTCTCGTTAAATCCAAAAAAACTCTTGTTCTCTAAGGGTAGAGAAATTTTGTTGCAACCTGATTTTATGTAACACAATGATTGGAGCATGATTCTGCAATTTCATTTGGGTAGAGAAATTAGGGTTTTGGTGACGAAGTGGTGTTTTTTTGGGAAGTTGTAGTCTCAGAAGAGTAGTTTTTCGATGAATGACAAAAGCATAAAGCATCCTAGTTCTGTTTTTCACTCCTTTGATTTATTTATTTTTGTTGATTTTATTTACTACATTAGATGCTCAATATTAGTGTACCTTTCATACGGAGACATAAGTATACATTATTAGGTTTTTTATAGTTAAACTATTTTTAAATGATCATCTCAATCCCTCTTCTTATGTAATAGAATCGATTATGTTGTAAAAGAGTTGGTGATTATTATAAAGAGTTGGGTACCCTAAAACCTGATCATAGAGACGAATTTAATTATAAAAAATAAAACCACCTTCTTATTAAAGTATGAGATCATCATTTCCCCTCAAAATCGTCTTTTATTTTTAGAATAAATTACTTTTTAATAATTTATCGATTATCTTAAACATTGTTTAGACTATAAGTAAAATAGTTTATACTATATAAAACTACAAACAAAATCTTAGTCGTGCCAAATTAATTTTCTCATTGAAGATAAGTTTAAAGAAATGAATAATCGGAATGTACCTACCGAGCCCCAACCCCATGAGCACATCTAGATAACATCATAACCTAATACTACTAGGATATAATCACTAGTTGCGAGTAGTTTTACGTACGTTTCAGTTACAAATGCAAAACAATGTTTTGGAAATAATGAAAAAGTATTACATATTGATACAGTTCAACTCTTTTTTTTATATGTATTGCCCAACAGAATTAAGTACACTTTTATTTAATGGCATGGTATTTCTTCTCATCTCATTTCCATGATTTGATGGAAAATGTATGAATATGATGATAATCTTGCATGTACTCACCTCACTGAGTTTGTTTATTATTATCAGAGTAGTAAAAAAGACAAATTATTATATACATATACCTGGGAGATATGGTATGACTGGTTTCAAGGAATATATTATAGATAACTATGAATAATTATGATGGTTACCTTGCATAAAATAAGAATATAAAGTATTGAGAAAGATGCATATGGAAAGATAGGGTTGAATTAGAATTATAGAATGGCAAAATGTTTTAGTTGCACTATTGAAAATTTATTATGCAATGTGCAGTAGTTATAAGTTTTTTACCAGATTAATGCAACCCAGAATTTTTATCTTGATTTCTTCGAATTTGCAGTTTAAACTTTGATCTTTACGGAAGACTGTCTTTCAAGAGTCGAACTCAAATAAGAAACGGAGTGAATTATTAATTTATATCAAAATGAATATTTTATTGAACATACAAGAGTAAAATTGAAAGAACCGTATAATTAACAAAGCGTATGCACAAAATAGTGTATAATATGGACACAACAATGAATTTGTGTCACCTTCCAGAATGATTTGAGGAATTTTAGAAGCCACTTACAATTATATACTAGATTAAACAAGCTACAAGAATATTAGCTATGAATTTGCATTTATAGGGGGCATATATGGCACAATAAAAATGGTAAAATTTTGGGAAATACCGTGTTTCCATAAAAATATGGAAAGACATGGTTGAATTAGAATTACAAAAAGGTAAAAGGTTTTAGTTGTAATACAAAAAATTTATTATAAAATGTGTAGTAGTTATAAGTTTATGACGCGGTTAATGCAACTTGAAAATTTTATCTTGATTTCTACTAATTTGGAATTTAAATCTTAATTTTTCATAATGTATGGAAAGATCGTCTTTCAAGAGACGGACTCATAAAAATAAGTTTGTAAGACATAATACACCAATTATTAATTTGTGACAACGTTTAAAAAATTATTTATCCCTTTAATAAAGGGTTTTGGCTTTCCTTTCGTCTCCCCTTCCAATGGACGTAGTTTAAAGTGACCATTGGATGCAAAGCACACAGAAGTAAGCTGATTGTTTTATACAGATCACACGTGATTAAAAAGAAAAGTAGGGAGTTTATTATGGAACTGAGACTATAAATCAAGCACTCAAACATGATAATAATTAATATGTTAACATATATATATAGGTATAATTAATATAATTATTATTAAATAGATTTTAGCTCAAATTTTCATAATTGTTTTTTAAAAAATTCATATTAATTGATGTCCGAATTTAGTAATAGTAATTACATTAATGTATTCATTTTTTAAGATAAAATTATTTAACTTTGATCTTGAAATTGAATTGATATAATAATTAAAATATTATCATATATCATCTTATTAATTTTCCATAACATTTTACAAAGTTAATTTTTTATATTTTAAAATTATAAATAATTATAAATACTAATTAAATATTTTTATTTCATTTTTATTAGTTAAAGTGTGCATTTTATCTTAAAACACGAAGAGTATATGTTTACAGGCTTAGTTTTGAAAACTATGGTCTTCCCATGAATTTTGACATATTTTATATATTTTTTATGAAAACAAGATTTTTAATTTGAATATCATAGTATATTTTTTATTCTCATCATGTGTTTAAATTAATATATTCAATATTAAATTACAATTTATAAGTTAAAAAGTAGAGAAAGTCTTTTGTTAGACCGCCTAACGGTTAGACCAATCATGGAAAACCTTGTTCCGTTAACTCTAGGGTTATAATTATTTATACTTCGGAATATATTTTATAATAAGAATTACAAAATTATTAAAATCTTTTTTCAATAAATAGAAACAAACATCAAATCACCATATTAGTTACATTAATCATATAATACCCCACTCACGATTAGACAATCTAAAATAATACTTTGTGTAAACGATATCATAATTGTTCCGTAAATCATAGAAGGGCAAAAATGCTTTGATGACCCCCACTTATTTTTGTAACTGCAAATATAACCCTTAGATTTTCAAAAGTGATATATAACCTTTCACCTACATTGGCTTGGAAATTCATAACCGTGGCGTTGGAGACCGGCGTTGACTCAATATATTCAAACATTGATCAATAATGAAATGACCAAAATACCCTTGGATTCAAATATGAATTTTGCTGACCTTTTTACCCTCGCCCTTTCCTGAACGACTCACCACTCCCAACTCCACCCACCGCATTCTCCAAAAACTCCTCCACCACCCCAAACCACAACCCTTTCCTCCAAATTTCCAAATTCCAGCACTAATAACACAAATTCCCAATTCCGCATCCACCACCCCCAAAACCACACCCCTCCTCTCTGACATTGCATGTCGCTCGCTGCCTTCAGGACCTCTTGGATGCTGTGCCTGTGCAGAATATGTGAGCGTCAATGCAGAAGCGCCGGCCAAAGTTGCATACTATAGTAGAAGTTTTGACCCAGAGACGCTGGTGAATAGGAAATAAATTGCAGAAGATGGGAGATGGGAACGAAAAGAGAATCAGTTGAGGATTTGAGATTTAAGAATTCGGGGAGACAAAACGGCCAATTTATATCTTACGCTTTCTTAAAAGGAGCAAATCTGTCATTTCATTTAAAACCAAAGTGATCAAATATCTCAAGGGAAACTAAAACTATGTTCACATTTATCAAAAAAATTGAGAACTATAAAAGCACATTTTTCATTATGAAAATATACTAGCTTTTCACAATACGCACAACTTCATTCCTCAATCAATCTCTAACCCTTGTTTGCCAACCCTAATTTTTACAGAAAAAATTAATAACAAATTGCAATAAACATCTTCCAACAATATTTCTAAAATACAATAACATCAAACACATGAAAAAAACAAAATTAAAATAAACCCCAAAAAGGAAAATATATGGGCCAAACTCTGACTTCCACTAACATATTCCAAACATATAAACAAATCAAAAGTGAGATTTCCAATCAACTCATCTCCCCACACTCATTCACTCCTATTCTGGAATTCAATTATTCCATCTTCTTTCTTCCTTTTAAAACATCAAAGAAAGCCATGCCAGCTCTCCTTTACACCCCAGAATTTGCAACCACAAAAGCCCCTTTAGCCTAAATTAATACATAACAAAATTAATTTTTCTCTAAATTAATCATCTACCTACTACATTTTCATCAAGAAAATTTTCTTTTCTTCTTCTTTCTGATGAGAGTGGTAACCTTTAATCATAATTCTTGGATTATTACAAGACTACATATACATATATCATGTCCCCTAGCTACAAATTAACTGATTAATTGGTCCCTAAAGCTTTCTAGTCCAAAGTCTCATCATTTTTTTTAGCCTGTCCTCCAATTAAAGGGTCATCTTTTTCATCAACCACAATCTTGAACTTGGATTTCAGTACAAAGCTTTCACACAGTCACACAGTAGCTCCATTGCTGCGCACCTTTCATCTGAAAGTTCCCCCAAGTCTTGGGGTCCAAAAGTCCACCGTCGTTTCATGGGTGACAGGGAACGTACTCGAAACCGGCACCAAACACAGCCCTCTACTTCTCAGGTCTTGTTTTGCTCCTTCTCCACCTTCCTTAGATTTATCAAGATTCTGCATGCAATGCAAGTATATATTTTTAAAATTAAAACCGTTGTATCGAGGGGATTTTAGGAAACCCAACCCTATATTCTGCATTATCGAATCAGAAAGTAATTACAGTCCTATCCGTAATGCTAAATAGAAAGAAAAACACTTGGTAACATAGCAAACGTTCGTATTTTACCTTGACATAAATGTAAAAGTAATAAAATGTAGTCCTAAAATTTTTAAAAAAAAAAATCATAGACCGCAATTATTTGGGTTAGAACTCAACTACTCCAAATTAGGGTGAGTTCATGCAGTGAGCGGATGAATAAGAAATAAGGATAAAAGAATGGTAAAAAAAATACACCAAATACAAAGAAATCTGATATAGATTTAATATACTAATTTTAAAACTCGAATAAAATTTATATCTAGATATAAAGAGCTGGAAAATTAATAAAAATACACTGAATATTAACAAAACTATAAAGAACTAATACAATTTTCAGCAATGGTGGAGACAGCTGTGATCTTATGTAATGATCATCATGACATATATTAACTTACTCTTTAAGAGGTTTAAAATTACTAACCAAAGGGGTAATTTTCAAATTCAAACAAAACAATTGAGTTGCATAAAGAAATCAGCATGAATATTATAGACATTTGGAATTAATGTACCTGCTGGTGTGTGATCACTGTCATGGGAGCTCCACATTTCATGTATGGAGTGCTCAAAGCCTGAATTTAATTAAACCCCAGATCAATTTTCTTTTCAATTTTTTTGATCATTATAAGGTAAAAAGAAATTAATAATTAATGAAACTGAGGATCATCGACTTACGCTAACTTGTTCATGCAGAAACTTGATGTATTCTATGGCTTCAGAGAGAACGGAAGCTGTATCAGTCTGAAATAAAAGATGAAAATTAATCATCACTAACAAGAAGTATTATTTCAAAATGGAATTAATTAAGAAATCTATAAGAACAGTAGAGAATTAAGCTAAATTAATTACCTTTCCAAAAGGTGAAACTAATTGTTGGAGAGCAGTGATTCTGTCTCCCATCTTCTCTTTCCTAACCTGATAACATAGAGAAAAAGCTCCATGCTCTTATCTATGGCCATTGCATAAAAGCAAGCAAACCCCGAAACAATTCGGGGAAAAAATCATGATTATTTTTTCTTTGATGCACACCTTAAAAGCTGGCATGGGAGTTGAAGGTGTATCGCTTCGCGGTCTTTTTGCACCAGCCTCATTCCCGTTCTTCTTCGCGATGCCTAAATCCCGAGCTTCATTCATATTCTGTTCCGAATTATGAAATCACGCTTAAGATTATGAAATAAATACTATTGAATTTGAAAAAAATAGAGGATATATACATGGAGATTATGTGTGTGTACCTTAGTTTTTTCTTCGAAATTTGGTAAAGTAACTGGTGACTGAAGTGATGGGAACAAGCTAGGCCTAACATCATTCATGGAAGCTGATGAAGCATTCCAAAATGGGGTGTTATTGGAGAAGTGCAGCTGGCCACCATGAGGTGGCGGCGCCACCTGTTTTGGTGGCGGTGAATTCCTTAAGAACTGAGGAAACTTATTGTTGTTGTTAGCCCAAGAAGGCGACATGAACTGATGATCCGCGGCCGCGTTCATCCCACCACCAGCGCCATAGCTCGCGTACGCGTAATTCATCGGCTGATTATGGTGATCGGAAACTAGCAATCCCTGTAGCACATGGTTTGGAGGAGGACTATTGGTGCTGTTACCATATGTTGCAGAAGAATCGAGCTGAAAATTCGGGTGGTTGCTCCCGGTGCTCATGTTGGGGCTGAAGTCATGGGATTGCTCCAAAGAAAGTGATCTTGTGGAATCTTGGTCACAATTCCCTGAATAAATTTTATGCCTATTCCACTGATCATGTTGTTGTTGTTGCTGAAATGATCCGCTCGATGCTTCTTCTTGAAGCATCGATCGAAAACTGCTTTCGCCTTTTTCGCCTGCTCGACTGCCCACATAATGACAGTATTACAAACACGACTCTTTATCCACGAAAGAAATTAGCCCTAGGAAAGGAAGTACTTACAATAGGGCTTGGTTCCAGTCAAGGGTTTGGGAGGAGAGGGTCAGGTCCATCATTTGGAAGCTGGGGTCGGGGAGTAGTCCTCCGGCGGCGGCGGCGCCGCCTCCGCCACCGCCTGACACGGAACCCGACTCCATGGAGGACCTTGCTTTCATGTCAGCGATTTCAGTCGGCCACCCGAAGCTCGACGCCAGCGATGAAGTCGACGCGGTCGTCGATCCGACCGTGCTTTCGTAGCGGTTTCTGGTGGACGCTGATTCCCACCAGTTGCCGGTGCCGAGTTGGAATTCGTCCGCCATGGATGTGTGCTACTGTGTGTTTTTGAAACTGGTACGGAGGTGTTCTGTGTTTTGGGAGTGGTGTGCTTTTCGTTCTGAAAATGAAAGCGGTTCGCTGCATCTCAGTATTTATATTGATCGGAGAGGATTGGAAGAAGCCATATTTTTTAATTAAATTGTTGGTTGGACTTGAGGAAATGACTAGAGGAATTTGGTTGACTTTTTGTGGCTTGGAATCATTGATTAGACCTAATGAACGCTCAAGTTGGTAAAATATCTCTAAATTCTGTTCCTGTTTATTTTACAACGAAGCTCAAGTAGTAAATTTCTTGGAGAATGTCTCGCGCAAAGCGGTTTGTTCATAAGTGTATGGATGGTACACTGTAGTTTTTACTTTAAATATTATAATTTTTTATAAAATTTAAATATCATACTTTAAAAGTTATAAAAATAATGACATATATTTGAATATGAAAATATTTAAATACATTTGGTAGTACGTAATTTAACAAATGCAATGTAAAAGGTAAAAATACGTGGACGGTACGAAACCACTCCTTAAAATCATTTATGTATTTGATTGTTGACAGAAACCACTCTTTAAAATCATTTATGTATTTGATTGTTGTACGAAACCACTCTTTAAAATCACTTATGTATTTGATTGCTGATTGACTAAAATAAGCGTCGTTATATATTAATTAAACTAGTGGAGTATCATCGCGCCACGTTTCCGATGTAATTTTGAATACTTGAAGGTTCGATTCTTTTTTTGTCATTAATTAATATATTAAGATTAAATTTTATTTAAAATTTTAAAATTTAGTCATCTAAGGAAAATTATATGAATTATGAAGTGAAATAATTAATTTAGTTAGAAATCGTAAAATA
>JAULKK010000011.1:820614-833439 GCA_032355705.1 Rubia peregrina
GTCGACAACAAGTGTCGAAAAAAGTTATGTAATTCAATATTATTTCAACTACAAATTTGTTTTTTGTTGATTTTTTTATAATAGTGGTTAATTGAATTTATCGCATTAATTTTTTTAAATTATATATTAGTGGTTACCCCATTCAAAATTTTCTGGATCCGCCCCTGGAGACAACGATCCATCCCTTCCCCTTACTATGCTACAAAATCCATTCCTCTTATTTTTTTAGGCCTTTCTTTCTCTCTGCCAATTTAACACCCTCCACCTCAACTCCTTTGTTTCACCAAAACCAAAAGAAAAGATGATGTATGTTCTTTCTTCAGCACAAATTAGCATTTCAGATCAGTTTTGTACATCGATCCTCACCAGTTTGTCTTTTGTGACAAGTCCGCTTTGCCAGCCCAACCACATAACTTTACACCATTCTATCTTGTCTTGGTTACGCCTGAGCTATGCGTAAACTTCATTTACCTTGAACTTCTTCTTATCCATCATTCCCTACCATGATTTTAAGTCTTTAAACTTATCCCTACACTTGTGATCAAACTCTTCATCATCAATTATATCATAAGTTACATTAATTATAAAATGACATGCCTAATGATTAGATGATTTAAAGCAAAATTTCATGGGAAAAAAACACGTAGGACATTTTGAAAGCATTTTTTCTTATCATCAAAGGATATAATGTATTAAATTTGGGCCAAAGTATGGGCCTTGTGCACAACATTTCTATCAACCTTATGAAAATAGATAGATTGAAAGCACTATTTACACACTAAAACAAGTTAGATATGAAGCATCTCAAGTATTTTTTTTTGTAGAAGACAAATATATTTGATGTATACAATATTTTTTCTACGTAACTTTATGCTTTAACAATGAAAAAATACAACGTGGGCTAGGACTCACAACCATTCATACATGTTCGCATCCAACAACTCAATAGTAAATCTGGCAAATAAATCTCTTTAGTTGGATATGAACAAGATTCAATCATTGTTGTTTATATATCTATTCAAATATCACATGCGATAATATTATTGTTTATATATCTATTCAAATATTTGGTCAAAGTTTGATAGTGTTGACAGGTAAATAGTAAGTGTGCAGTTTATGAGAGTAGTTTATATATGGACCAAGTAAGTGTCTTGTTCGTTATGAAAAAAAATGTCTTGTTCAATTGTTGTCGACGAACAATTTCACTCTTTTCTTTAATATATTAATGAAATTTAAAAGTATCTTAATTTACACGCGACTGAGTATAAATTATTATTTTTTTAAAATGCTGGGAAAAATGCCCCAACGGCGATTACAATGAGTGAAATTGACATCCAACCTAACTAGCCTCTAGTAATAACTAACATATTGCAAGGATATTTAAATTAAATGTCAACCAGACTGATCGTCTGTACTATTACAGATCAGAGATCCAATAAAAAAAGTGTAACATCGCCTTCAGGGATATTAACTTGCTTCCTGGGAAAAACATGACCACTTGGCAAAAGGAGCGTATCACACATCAATATCACTACGCCAAACAGAGATATTCTACAACTCTAACACCACTTGATCCAACCACGATCTATGTTGTCCAAACTGTAAACACCTTGAAAAACACAGACCTGACACAGATCTGACACAGATCTGACGTATCCAAATTAATGGAAACCCAAAAGCAAAAGCACAAACGAAATTACAAACAGACGATCTGTAAAGCATATCGAGAACAATACATCAACATGAACAACTAAATCGAGCTATCATCATGAACACAACGATATAATCGATCAAGTCGAAGGACAAAACTAATCTGTGGAGATAAATCTCACACTTATTGAATAAGAGAAACATAAGTTAAAATAAACTGTTGTTACCCATCTCCCTTGATGGGAAGATGGGGAAAAAGATTGAAGAAGAATAAGGGTTGCGGTGCGGCTAGGTTTTTGGAGAAGAACTGTAATTTCAAGAACCGCCTTTGATTGGGTGTCTTTAATCAAGGGTTCTCCACTAGTGATATTACAACTAAACCTTTTTACTTTTCTATAATTCTAATTAAATCTTCTCTTTCCATATGCCAATGAGAAAATGCTCTTTCATAAGACTTTACCTTATTATTTTCACACTTAAATTCTTTTTTCCTCAATTTGATGTAAATTCATTAATTAAATCTATATTTATCAAATTCAGCTCCGTTGTTTATCTCGCTTCATTGTGTTATTTCATCCATCTCAATTAAAATTATTATTTTTGGACATGAATAATATCAACCACATCAATTACATTTAATTACTAATATATTTATTTATGTGTGCAAAAAAATTATTTATAAGAATATATTATGATGAATCCAACCATATATCACACGATAATAATTTTTTATATATAATAGAATTTAATAATTAAAATTGGTTCGTTTGATTCCAAAAATTAACATAAAAAGCTTTGATTGGAATGGATTAAAGAATGAATTTTATTGAATGGTAAAATAAAATGACAAGGATCAATAAGTTAACTCTCTTTATAAAGTCCTGTTTTAATTTTTGTTTTAAAAAGTTATTCGTACTACTTTTTACAACAAGATTCCACTTGTAAAAAATAAAAGCGTTTGGAACCTTTTCTTCTAATTTAAAAAACAGAAGGTGGCCCCGCATTGTTATGTAGTGTAGCGGCTAGCTTAGAGTATGAGTCAATTAATGTCAAGGATATTGCATTTTTTAACCAAGACATAATATTCATTTGGGAAAATCCATCACCAAAATTTCTCAAATAATAAAGGCAAAAATTGTCTACTCCCTCTGTCCCGACTCTATTTGCACTTCTACTTTTTTTGACACTATTCTCTATTAAAATTTGATTGCATATTTGAATAGATTTATGAACAATAATATTATCGTATATGATACTGTCTAATTCGTCGTAACAAATCGTTTCTAAATATCAATTTTTTACTTGTCGTTATTATACGTTGACAAAAACATTAGTGGTTAAACATGTTTTTTGAACAACATGAAAATAATTATAGTGCAAATCTAGTTGAGACGGAGGGAGGGAGTAAGATAAATGGTTGACAATGAAAATGTGTTTTTAAAAGCGTCAATTTTGTCATTGAGTACTGCAACTTGTGAATCCCTTCTTTTCCTTTCAATTTGTGAGGACCACAGTCCCATTAGTAAATCACTTTTGTAGTCCCTAAATTTGGCCTCTCAATTCCATTTAGGTCCCCTAACTTGAAAATGACTCACAAAAGTTCTTTTAAATAATAGCGTAAGTAGTCTGTCGATTTTTTACTAGAATTGAATTAAATTGATTTGAATTAAAATAAAATAAAATAACATATTATAATGTAAATAACATATCAAAATGAAGCTAAATTTTATCTAAGGATAATTAACTTAACTAAATTGAGATGAAGTTAAGTTGAATATACAAAGCCTCATATTTTTATTGAATATAACATTTCCTCTTATGTTTAGTGAATTGCTATTTCATGCCTTGCAGTAACTACCTTACCCTCCCCCCTGTATTTATGCATAAATAAATACTTTACAATTGATTTTAATTTTAATTTACCCTTACCGTCGTCGACTGCCGCTCGCAAACCTCAATTTCCCGTCATCTCTCGCTACACAAGCACCCCTGCATGTGAGAAAATCATTGCTCGCGAGAGAAAGGTAGCAGGGTTGATTTGCGAGCGAACGATGGTGGTCTGGGGTGGGTGAGCAAACGATGGTGAGTCTTGGTTTTATCGTGAATGGTTGTGGGTTTGGGTTGGGCTAGGGTGGGGGAAGGGTGGTAGCAGTCGGTCTTGGGCTAGGGTGGGTGGGAGGAAAGGTGGTGGAGGGATGGTAATTGGCCAGGTCGAGGGGGAGTTGGCAGTCGGGCTTGGGCTAGATTGTATTTTGGATTTTGAGTCGAGGGGGAATTGTTGGTGTCTGTAAGATTCATGAGGTTCTATCATAAAACCAATTGGTGTGATGTAGAGGTGACCCGTGATCTTATATACTAAACAAATATTTTGTTAACCACCAATGCGTGACTTTCAAACATGTCCCCTCACGTGCAGCGGTATTATTCATCATGCAAACATACATAGAAAGGGGTCACACACCTATCAGTGGGAATAGTTCCACTGGGCCGATCAGGGCAACCTTGGGCTCTGATACTATGTAAAATTTGTGGGCTTATATCATAAAACCAATTGGTGCTATGTTGAGGTGACCCATGATCTTATATACTAAACAAATACTTTGTCAATCACCAATGTGGCACTTTTAAACAGTGTCTCCTCAAATTCCAATAAATCGGTTGATGAATTCAAGAGTCTGTAATGGTAAAGAATGCATGATCCCCGTTATTGTCATATTCAAGAGCCTGCTTAATGGAAAGAAACTGAAGAGCCGATATACTATTATAAATAGGGAGACTTAGTTTTTGTAATAGTTATGAGACATTTGTTGTGGTCTAAAATTCAACATTTTTAGTCTGTATTCTATAAACCCTTTTTTGGGTGATAATAAATCTGTGTTTTTTGTGAAGGTAGCCAAATAATTGGTGAACCACATTAAAATTTGTGTTTCTTCTTTTTCTGCTTTCTTGTATAATCTTGATTTGGCGCAAAAGGGGATTTATTTCTCAACATAATTAACTTAACCAAATTGAAAAGAAATTAAGTTGAATATTTATATGTTTATTGAATATAAAGGTTCTCTTATGTTTAGTGTATTCTTATTTCACGCCCTACATTAACTATCTTACGCCATGTATTGATACTTAAACAAGTACTTTATATTTAACTTTACATTTAATTTACCCTTGCCAGAAATACCACTCTTGCCCACCACTTTCTGCTCATCACCATTGCCCTGCCACCACCCTTCCCCTGCCATTACCCCGGATTGGTTCAGTCAGTGAAGGTGGGATTGGGCTGGACTTGGGTGGAAGAGTCGGGTGGTGAGGATCGGGAGTCGCCTAGGGTGGGCGGGGGAAGGGTGGTAGCTGATTGGGGAGGGAATTCGGTTAGCTCATTTTTATGGGAGGTGGAGGGCTTCGAGCAGGGGGCAGTTCAAAGGAGGGGTTGGAATTTTTTTATTTAAAAAAAAGAAGTAATTGTACATTATTAAGGCGTATAGTAGTAAAATATAAATTGTGATTTAGTGATACCCTACGTCTAAAAATAAAATAACTTATAAACTCTGCAGCATATCCCTTTAATTTTGTACAATGAAGTAGAATTATTTGCTCATAGTTTGGAACCGTGGTTTTGATAAGAATTAATGAAAATGTTCCATCAAGCTCAATAATTATTACTTAAATCTAGAAAAGTGTTACAATAGATTTAATGCAATGTAGTCTAAATTAATACTTGTAAAAGTGTTAATAGATTCAATTTAACATTTTAAGTACCTAAAGTAACACTTTCAAAGTGTTAGATTAACCAGAGTTTGTTTTTTTTTAAATTCAAACCGTCGTAGACGGGGTTTGGAGGGTGTCCTTCCCTTTTCATTAAGATCATATGTGCCAAAAATTGGCCTACATTGCCCGAAGGCTTACATCAACTTGCCCGTAGGCTGAAATTTGTTACCCGAACACTTACATTGGTTGCCCCAAAATGGGTTACACATAAGCCCTAATCAATATAACAATACTAAGCGGAAGGCTTATGTGACAATGAGACCCATGAATAAGCGGTTAACACCGTGTTGCCATAATGTAGTCACAGTAGTATCAACCTGAGACTACCATCAAAATCAAAACAGTGGAGTATCAAATAATATGCACGCTAAGTGTTTTGTCCACACATCCGATCAAACATCCAAAGCAATCCAAACGAAGTTATTAAATCTCCCCAACTAAACATCATGTCCATCTCCATTTAACACAGTTTATTTAAATTTTATTTATTATTCTATCTTTTTTCCCGACTTAGTTTCCTTTACTTATTTTGTCATGTACAAAAACCAGGTGTATTCTTATAAAAAACAAAGAGAGTACCAAAATCCAAGCACAGAACAAAATATTATTTTAACAAAAATAATATAATGAGATGCATTGAATCGAATTGAGCTAGGATTGAAAAAGAACCAGCCTTACACACTATATTAGGGTACACGAAATTTAAAACTATAATTCAGGGAAAGAATTATCACTATACTCAGCTGGTGTACTTAATATAAATAAATAAATAAATAAATATATATATATATATATAATTAATCAATGTCTTATTAATTATACCACTCCAATATGCTATCATAATGTCAGAATAATTGCAGTTTGTTGCGAGAAATTTAAGAAAGAAAGGATATGGTAATAATATAGAGTAGATCCATTGTAACATTGAAAAATCATTAATGGGAGAAATCAAAGTGAACATGATCTCTATCATGTGTGGCGCACAATTACGAAATCTTGTATTTCATTCTCATTTTGTACTACAAAACAATTCTAATTTTAGAAAGAAAGATACAAGGCATATTTGTATTAGTAGTGTGAGGCTCATTGGTTCATAAAAAATTAAAAATGGAAAATCAAACATTCTGACAATTTTTCATTTTGTTATATTAATCTGTGTATTAATCACCATTCTCTAAATTCTCTCCATCCTCTGATCCTCATCCTCATATGTAGGAATCAATTCTCGTCTCTCTTTATTAAATTCTTGTTCTTAATTTCTGAATAGAAAATTGTGAGTAGGTCATTTTCTAATTCGGTTTAGTTTATCATATTTTATTTACCTTTAGTCCAGTTCAGTTCTATTTTTACTATAACTTATTTTATTATTATTAGTTATATATATTTATTTAATTTTATTTATTACAACTTATTTAAATTCAATTCAATTTATTTTACTTTTAAATTTTTTATTTAAATGTATTTCATTTCAATTTATTTTAATTAAATGAGAAAATAGCAGGCTTTATAGAGTATAAAAAAGGTTGAAATATTTAAATAAACAAATAAATTAGAGGCGGCCCTTTAAAACTTAGATTTTATCATTTTTAATTTAACTGTAATAAAATTCAATTCAATGAAATTAATTTTATTAATTATAACTTAGTAAAAAATTAATTGATTTAATTTTATTATAAATATATTTAATTTATTTAATTTTATTTCAATTCTGTTGAAAAATATTATCTTACTCATTAGTTATACTCAGGCCAACATGTTAAAAATATATGCACACGAATAAGAAAGCACTTGATTAGAAGTCACCCTAGTGACTGACACATACACTGTGATTTACTTGCTTATCAACCTGCGGTGCTAGAGTGACGGGCCTTGAGAGCGAGAGATATCGCCTTTTGCTCCAAGAAAACACTTGATTATAATTAATCATATGTAATACTATTTTTCAGAGTTTATTTACATTTCAAATCAGTTCAGTTTAAACGTAAATTAAATTTAGTGAAATTTAACTTAATTTAGTCATACATTGCTATTTTTCAACACACTTATGTTAGTTCAACACGTTTAGTTCAAATCAATTCAGTACAAATTAGATTAAATAAAATCATACCAATTCAAATAAACTCTAGAGAACATGACCTACTAGCACCTTCAAATCCATGAACTATGATAACAAATCACCGGAAATAAAAATCCGTGAACTATAATAACATATGTAATACTACTAGAGCTTAATTATGAAAAATAATTGATATGTAATACTACTAGCACCTTCAAAGACATTAACTATAATAACAGACCACCAGAAAGTAATCACCGTGTAGTTGGGCCTTGAATATTATTGATTAAATTGGTTTTTGGTTCTTCAACATATGTCGCAATACCATCTTTTGGTCCCCAACTCCAATACCACTTATATTCAGCAAACAACAAATATAAAATGATTTGTTTGATCCCCAAAGGTGGTTTTCAGGTAAAGTCAACGGTAACATTGGCCGAAAATTTGTGAAATGACAATTATACCCCTGAATTAATTTTATTTAAATTAAGAGATTTCTACGAGGGTGAAGTTACGAAATTGGCGGCGCCGGTGGAGACCTGGGCTGAGGGGTGGCATCAAAGGAGACATGACATGTGAAATCGAGTTTATGCGAATAGGGTTTCTCCGGTGTGTCTCCGACGAAACTCTGCGAGCTTAGAATGCGAGCAGGGTTTCTCCAGCGTGTCTCCGGTGAAGCTAGCCTCTCATTCGCGAAAGCCAGCTGAAACCAGATCTGGAGAAAACCAGTCGCAGTTATGGAGGCAAATTGAGCAAGGCAGATGGCTGGAAATCGAGTGAAGCGGGACAGTGGAGGGGAAATCGAGGCCCAGTGGAGGGGTGGAATGGGACAGAGGGCTGGAGCAGCGACGGTGAAAGAAGCCGTGGTGGTGGAGAGAAAATCGAACGGGGCGAAGGGCTGGAGATGGAGGGCAAATCGAGCGGGGCAGAGGGCATTGGAGGGAAAATTGATACCCGGAGGCCTAGAGCAGCTCCCGTCGCCGTCGGTGAGATTTGGCTTTACTCCGAGCATCTTCCTAGAATCCTCGGCGGTGGCATGTGGGGTAGCTTCCTCTCAGTCGGGTGGAGCTGAATGGCCGTGTAGGTGTGGACTCACCCAGCGGCAGAGCTGGCGCGGCTGAGGGGTGGCACCGAAAACTCGGTTGGCGCAGATCTGAACGGTGGAGACCTGGGGGCTGGGGCAGAACTGGACAGTGGAAACTTGGGCTAAGGGGTGGCGATGATGGAAACTTGGGCTGAGGGGTGGCACCGATTTGGTAAATTTACAAAAATTGTAAAAGGTTTTTAATTGAAAATGTTTTTAATTAGTAAAATTACAAAAAAAAAATACTCCTGGCTATATTGGAAAATTATTGCGCTTTACCTAAAAACCACCTTTGGGGACCAAACAAATCATTTTGTATTTGTTGGTTGCTGAATATAAGCGGTATTGGCCTTGAGGATAAAAAATTAGTATTGGTCTTGGTGAGTATGTTGAGGACCAAAAATACAACTGAGCCAACATTATTCTTTATCTTTTCATCTATTCGTAATACTAAAATGATGGAACTTTAATGGTGAGGGATTTCACTTTTGACTCTAAAATATAACGATGGGATCATTAATTGATTATGGCATTTGGATTTTATTTACCCTACAAAATGAAAATTATTACTATTATTGAACTATTAATTCTAAAATACCATTGTCCAGTAAATTGAATTCCCCCTCCCCCATTTTACCCCCGCTCGCCACGACCACCTCTCCACCACCTTCTTCTATCCGCTTGTCACCACTCGCCACCATCTCCGATCTCCACCGTAAGCCCTAAACCGTCATCATCACCACCACCTCCCGTCTTCACCCACCCGTCACCACCTCTCCTCCCCTGGTTCTATTTGCTCACCACCACCCACTCACCTCATCTGCCCACCTCTCCCACCCAGTCACTCCCAAATATTCTCAGCCCCGCCCACTCACCTCAGCCTCCCCTTGAGCCACCCACCCTCTCCCTCACCCTCACCCTCACCCATCCTTCCCACCCTCTTCCTCACCCATCCTCCCCAGTAACCTCCCGCCCACCAACAACCCCTTCTCAGCCCCACCTACCCACCCACCGCCCTGCTTCAGCCCCTCCAGCCCACCGCAGTTGGCGGATCCCCCCACACGGCCAACGAACATCCCGTAACCCAGCCCAGCCCCTCACAGTCAACGTCCAACCACTCACCCCCAACCCGGATGAGATACGTCCTCCCTATCCAAAAGCAAACCCAAACCTCACTGCAATTGCTTGTGGTAGCGGCAATGAAATTGCTCGTTGCGGCAAACGCACGACTATGCGGGGTGAAGAAAAGGGCCAATGGGAAGAAAAAGAAAAGGGAGAAAACATGATGTCATTTATGTCTTTTCCCTTTTTTCTTCTTTTTATTTTTTTAATCCAAGGAAAAATAATCATTTCATTAAATTCCAGCCAAACTTTTCATTGACAAAAGTCAACAGCGTCTAAGATTAGATTGACAAGTAAATCAATAAGTTAGAGTTATTTTTACACTTTCTCATTTTACAGGGTTATTCAACCAAAGGATAGAATTATTTTAGCATTTTTCTCTAAATCAAACAATCACTTGATTATACTTATTAGCCAAACCATTTACAATTTTGAACAATAGATGCTCATAAAAATATTAAAAATTTAATTCTATATTTTCTATATACTATGATTCCATGACTCCCTTCCTATCCAGTTAGATTTAATTTCTTCAAAAATAAGTTTTAAACAGTGAATTGGTATAGTGAAATTTCATCGATATATAAATTTGGATAATATCATGCAAAACTTTATTAGATTCATCATAATGTGTATTTTTAAAGATTATTTTGTTCAACTTTTAGTTACATATATAATCCCCCGTTTTAGTATAAAATTCCTGTTTATTATTTTCATGTTTCAACAAAAGGTTTATATTTTGACAATTCTCTTATATGAGCTGAAATTTATAATTGAATTTGACTAGTTCTTTTCAATCTCCCATTTTCCCTTGCCACATTAGCATGGGAATCTTATGTTGTGACAAGTCCATTTTATGTTGTGACAATGAGAGTATATATATTAAAATATGAGAAAGACTCATATGAGACCGTATTAACAGAACTTATGGTGAGACAAATGAGTAAGTAAAATTTTAATATTTATAGAAAGTAACTCATACCATCTCCCAATTTTAAACAATTGTAGTTAGATCCTCCCATGATCTAAATACATTTGTTTTTAAGATAATAATTCAAAAATGAAATTTGAGAACCAAAAAGGAGAAAGTTTACAACTACAAATGTCTATATGCACATTTATTATGAGTAGCTTTGAATTTAATTTATTGTTTTCTGGAGTAATATTGAAAGACACCACTTGAATCTTAGGTTTTTAAAAAAATAAAAACTGTAATGTCGTCATTGGGATATGAACTCGCTTTCTGCGAAAATCATGATCATTTGACAGAGAGGAGCATATCAACATCAATCACTTCACCAAACAGAGATCTTTAAGAAGTACAACACCACTTAATCCAAAACACGATATATATTGTCCAACCCCTGAATATCTTTAAAATTACAAATGTGACGCAATGGAAACCCAAATACTCCCTCTGTCCCAGCTTAACCTGTATACTTTGACTTTTGATAGTTGACTCAAGAAATGTTTGACTATTAATATCTTTAACTATGCACTGTTAAAAATTATTTTAAAAAATTAGTATTCTGAAAATGAAAATACATATTAAAACAAATCTAACACTATGCCACATGATAACATCCTTACTTACGTATCAATAGAATTTTATAGTTTAAATTAGTTAATTTGGACTAAATGAAGAGTACAATTGCAGCTTAAGTTGTGACAGAGTACAAGAACACAAACAAAATTACTAAAACACAGTCTGTACCACTAGATCGAGAACAAAATATCGATGCATACAACTAAATCGAGTGAATTTTTTAAAATTCTTTTGGCGAAGTGATTGATGCACTGCACCAAGTGTGTGACATGGTTTCAGAAGATCTGTACAACTCGTCAAGAACAAAACATCGACGCAAACAACGAGTGATCATCATAAATACAACAATCTAATCTATTAGGTCAAAAAATAATACAAACATATAGCGATAAATTCATACATATTCAATAACATAAACATTCAAAAAATATCAATTGAAATTATTGTTATCGTATTTTTCTCCATGATGGGGAGATGAAGAAAACATAACTAGTGGAAAAATAGAATTTTCTGCATCTTGACTTATTTCAAGTGTAAGTCATTTTAAAAAAGAAACAAGCCATGGAAAGCATCCCAATTCTTTATCCGCGGACAACCATCATCAAAGGAGAAAACTAGAAATTCCATGTTTTATATCATTACCTAGTATTTTAAATTTGCTAGTGTCATCCAAAATTATATTAAAATTGCATATTAGTCCATTCCAATCCCACCCACAAGCTAGAAATGTTTCACGGCATTATAGTCATGCCCAATAGAGCACTTCAATTTAAAGAACAGTGGGCGGCGGAGGAAAGACCAATTTGGGCGGTGGCGGGCGGAGATTGGCGGTGGCGCCGAAGACAAATCGACACCGCCAGCCACTTCGTTTTGACTTCATCGTATCATCATATCTCCTGGGTTTGACCTATGTTGTCTAAGGTTAGACTAAAGTCAACGACAGGGGCCCACACGGCATGCGCTAGCGTGCTGATACCCGCGGGTCCCATTTTGGAGACCTAAGAGTTAGAGCCGGACAGTGACTTTCTCTACCGGAATAACGCTGTCCTATTAATTCCAATGATTTCAACATTTTCGTCCAAGTATTACCTTCTTTCTTTATTATTAACAAGTCCATTTTGACTGTTAGAATTTAATAAATTTTAAATAAGTGGTTGAAAATAAATTTTGAAAGAACGAAAAGTAAAATGAGTGAATGTAATAACTTTAAACTTGACATAATTCTAAGGTGTCACTCCAAATTAGAAAGAGTGTTACCATTAGAGAAACAGGGAAAGTAGTATTTCTTTTTTCTTACAACCGACACCATATCATTTGAAATAATTTATCTATAAATTAAAATATATTGAGAGAATAAATTTTAGAAAGTAAAAATATTTATAATTTTTTTAAAAAATTCACACAAAATTTTATTTTAAACCGAATAACTGCTAGACGATATCTTTTTTTAATTTATCTATAATTTTAACACTTTTTTTAAAAAAATCTTATCATATACTCCCTCCGTCCCGTAATAAATGGCACCCTTTCATTCTTACCTAATATGGTAAAGAATATGTTGTAAAATTCCTACAATATCCTTACTAACTTCAACTACTTTAT
>JAULKK010000011.1:889606-900644 GCA_032355705.1 Rubia peregrina
CGGGTTTCTTCATTCTTGTTCGGTAGGCTCGTCGGGCTTCATGAGCCTGTTTCCGTATAACTATATTATTTTAAATTTACAGTTTTATTTAAATTAGAGGGTTGTATTGGCTCGTTCGAAGGTAACGAGCTCAACGAGCCAATCTCGCTCGAGTTCAAGCTCGAATATGATCGAGCTACGAACCGAGCTCGAGTAGATTACAAACAATCAAGCATGAAATCAAGATAAATTTTTGTGCTGGAACGAGCTCGAACTCGAACACGAACATAGTAATTTTTTCGAGCACACCACTACTTGATCTTGGCTCGGTTTGTTTACACCCTATTATACGGTACTTGCCATAAAAAACATTACCTAGTAACTAGGTATATTTTAACTACAAGATTATCGTTCGAAATATTTGAAACTACAAGATTATACTGGAGATAATGACTCCAAAATATAGGCAAATTTGCGATATTTCTACCTAAAATAGAGCTGTAGGATAAGCATTTTAAATTTGTTGGATTACTATTTTTTAAAATGCCACGTGGAAGGAAACGAGGAGATGCAGAGTTTCATGTAGCTTTAAACAATTACCCGGTGACGAAGACATCGGATAGAATTCATATTCACTCAAATTCTCCCTAATCACTCTTCATTTTTCCTCCGATTTTCCATCTTCCCATCTTCTTCGCTAGGGTTTCCTGCAATTTTCAATCCGCAAAACATGGGCGGTGGAGCGGCGATGAGGCGGCGGCCAAGGTCGCCGGAGCTAGTATTCTCAACAACGGCCTTCGCGGCGTCGCACTCCCCGACAACGCTTTCTCCGCCGCCGCGCGTAAGGCCGCGCGTCCCGTCGGCGGCGTGATCGCCTCCTCGTCGTCTTCGGAGTCCGGGAAGAGTGCCGCTGCCGTGGGTGTTGATCAGGAGGCGGTACAGACGCAGACACCGTGTTTTGATTTCGCGGACTGGGAATTTGCCGGCGGGGAGGAGGATCTGCTCGCCGGCGATGGGAGGATGACTCCGAGGCTTGTGTTCGGTGGCGCCCCGTCGATTGAAGAAGCTAAGGAGGCCACGTCCGAGCTTAAAGACGTTCTCGAAAAGTATGAATGGTTAATTCCCAATTTCTGTTGGTTTTTAATTTATGTTTATTAAGAAAAGGTTAATTGGACTGTTTATGATGATGGTGATTATCTATTTTAGAGTTTGGTGGTATGAATTAGTAATTTAGTATGAGTTTTGAATCCTTTTATTTCCCTTGAATTTTTCAGGGCGTATCTTTCTTCTTCGCCTTCATCTCCGATTTCGCGGCGATCGCAATCTGATGATTTGGAGATCAAACCCTGCTTAACTAGTGAGGCTATTGTTGCTCGTGCACCGCCACAACACGCAATGAAGGCATTCAAATATCTGAGTGAAAGTCCTGAAGCTCAGGTTTTTGAACTGCTATTGTTCATTTAGAATGTTCTTGATTTCTATTGACTGTTATCATGGATTCTTAGGTTTGACATTATTAGATTGCATCCCCGAGCTGTGTAGTTCTTCGTGCTGTTTCGTTAACTGTTGCATCTTCTGGTGATTTCAGTACCTTACATTTGTATTGATGCAGTCTGCGATCCCTTATGTTGTCGTGAATCTGATTTCTGAAGCTACTGTCTAATTGTCGTACCAAAATAGAGCATTTGTTAGTGTTTTGACTCTTAAGGTTTCTTTCTTTTAGACTGTTGTTGCTTCGATTGCATCTGATCCAAACGTGTGGAAGGCGGTGCTGCACAATCCAGCTCTTCAGGAATATCTCCAGACGCAGAATATCAGTAAGAACATTATGTTTCTCCTTAGTATCGCAACCTTTGCCACTGGTTTTGTCCGACAGTTTTGTTCAATTGTATGACATCTAACTCTCGGGTTCGCAGATGCTGTGAATGTGGAACTATATGAGAAGGCATCGTCCACTGGCAGCAGCAACGGTTCTCCCCAGAATATGGATGGATCATTTGGCATGGATGATATAGTGGACTATCTGCAGAGCCTGAAGCATTCGGTGGTTGACATGGTGAGCAACTTGGGCGATTATTTCCAGAATCTATTCGGGGTATCTAATGGTGAGAAAGATGCGAAAGAAAACCCATTGTCTGGCTTCCTTGATAAGACTCTGGGACCTTCGCTATTCGGGTTGGCCGTGATGGTTATCATGGTGGTGGTGTTGAAGAGAGTTTAATTCACCGATGTTACAGTTCAGCATTAAATATTCTCCGGGAGAAGTCGTAAGTTAAGATAGCAGTTTGTATAGGTGCTTATTTCTGTCTGGATTCAGAACTTTTGGTTTGTGCTCGTTTACCTTTGCAATTTCATGTTTTGGACAAGTTTTGAAGGTATTTTTGCATTCATAAGCTTTTTGGTGTTTCTGATCTCACGGGTCTTGTACTTGTGAACCAGGAAACTTCCTAATATCTGTGTTAAATAGCTTGTCGCATTCATCTTCTTTCATCGCTTGATTTCTCATATTGTGAAACATACGAGTAGGAAAGTTCTTTTACATTCGCATGTTTATGGTATTATTTAACATACAAACAGCTGTGTATTAATGACAATGTTGTATGGTTTTCAAATTGTCTGCGGAAAGTTTGGTTCGAAAGTGATTCTGATTGTCAAGCAAAACGCCTTACAATATTCTACCCGATAAAGAAGTCGTTCTACAAAGCATAGTCACGGCTTACTTAGGCTCTGTTTGGCAGAACTGTGCTTATAAGCAAAAAATAGCTTCTGCTTTAAAGTAGGGGGAGATCAACTTCTACTTTTCCCCAAAAAATATCTCCTGCTTTCAAAATAAGCTGCTTTTTAGCTCTTTACCAAATACTCAAAAGTGTTTTGCTTATAAGCACATCAGGTTAAAAGCTCTGCCAAACAGAGCCTTAGACCAGTACATGTGCATTCTCAACGTCTCTTTTAGAGACATCCTCAGAAAAACAAAATTACATGGTGTAAATGGATTCATATTACTTCTTTGACATTCATGAATCTAGCTCTGTTTTTCATCACTGAAATGCAAGTATGAGATGAAAAGTGTCAGGGTAAGATCTTTGGTGCTAGATTACTGGGATCCTAAGAAATTCATCAAGCTTAGGACAAAATCTTTAACTGGGAATGAACATGATATCACTTGGCTCCAAGCGCATCTTGCCTTTATCTCGTTTGACATAAGGTCTTTTTGGGTCGGGTTGCCCCCGCTGCAAGAAGAAAGAAAACTCCCCCCTAATTAGAAGAGATTCAAGGGTATGGAGGAGAATCCAGATATCTCATCTTACCTTTCTGAGAACAAATGCCAAATACAAGTACGCTACTTCCCATTCTTCGGGTGATAGTGTACCTAAATGACGAGAAATTGAATCAATTCAGGATCATAGAGCGTGGAACAGATTTCAGATGTTATACCATTCAGGAGGTTTATGAGAATCTGAAACTTACGTTCACTATTGCCACCACCTAACGCACCAAGCCTTCTCATGAGTTCAACAAACTCGGGTTTTTTCATATATTCATGCACAAAAGCATGGGAGTTTTTCGCAAAAACTAGCTCCAAGTCGTACTCTTCGGCCAATGCCTTGAAGACATGAAAAGGCACAACCCACTCGGGACAATCAACCGCGTCCTGAAAGCCAATGGTTCAATCTATTTAAATGTATTCCTGGAAGGGATAAATATGATGAGCCGGATAACATTGCATACAAAAGATTAGAAGCCCCCCCAGATGCTAAAGAATTTACAGTACAAGTACAAAGGAAGAATGATAGTACTATTTAGTGCAAGAAGAAGCAGCTATAACTAGTCGGAAAAACTAACGTACCTCAAGGTGAAATTGGTACTTGATGCCGAAGGGAGTTGAAGATGGGAATTTCTGACAAAATACAGGACAATGACCAGTCAAAGGAATATAACATAACTTTGAAGCGGCATGATTTTCTTACTCAGAGTAAAGTGAAACCTACCTTTCCTGAATATTCCTCGGCAAAACTTATGAAGTAGACACTATTTCCGAAAGCCAACCCTTCAGCTGTATTATCAACATAGTTTGATCAAATGACATTCCAAGTCAATCACTAGTATAGGTGGTGAAAACAGGAAATTCCCATAAAGCGACTAAATTTCTCCCTCTTAGTGAACAAGAAATAACTAGGTGAAGCTAATTTTCAAGAATCAAACTCCCAGTTTCACCAAATTCTGCTTAAGGTTGAACCTGCTCAGAATTCCAAAATTTTGGAGGACGGGTAACCAAAACGAGCCCAAGAAATAAAATAAATATTACAGCTTTAAACTAAATAATGTTCACAGATGGAGTGTAAGATCATGGAATCAGAGAAGGTAGCATTAAAACCAAAGGGTCAAGAAATGAAACCTTCTCTGAGCCTTTTAACAATAACATTGGCATCTGGCATTGTTCCAATAAAGACACCTCCAGGTCGTAGCAAGGCTGATACATTTGCCAGGGCCCGACGTGCTCGTGCTTCTGTAGACCACGAGTAATGCATGGCAAACTGAAAAATAGCAAATTTCTATCAATTTAGGACCTCAATCAACTGAGATCTATATAATTGCAAGCAGCTTTGAGCATGCCATCCATCTAAATGTCTATGTAGTATGTGCCATAAAGCCTAAAAAGTTACTCCATAAATAAGCGCAACAGAACTACAAGTCCAAACAAAATAAAACAAGAGCTTGTGACACAAATTCTAGATTTTCCCAGATTCTCTAATGAGAATAGCTAATTATTGAGAATGATTTTGAAGCCAACAAAGTTAAAGACAGTAAGAACTTGATCCAAACCAACCTGACAGCTACAAACATCAAAAGGGGCATCATCAGCTAGAACTTGATCCAAACCAACCTGAAATCATGTGAATATGTTGAACAAAATTACTTGTCCAACTATAACCAGTTAGGCTAACAAAGTTGCTGCCTACATGAATAAAATTTACGATAAGATCATAAGAACCAATGAGGCGGTGATCCACACAGCAATGTGCAATGACATCTTTGCCTAAAGAGAGATCTATGTAAACCTATGAGTATGTACCTCAAAACAATCTCCACAGATTAGCCTTGCTGGGAATGATAAACTTTTTCTACGCTGATGCTGATCTGCATCTCCATTATACCGCCCACGGCAGTCTTCTATCTGTAAATATTTGAACCAGAAAATCAGGATCCCAAGTCTAAATATTCAAGAAGAACTTTCCGGAAAAAGATAGACATTACAAGCCTTGATGTGCTCTACAATAAGCTAAAATGTGGATGGCCTGAATATATGCCTAGAACCTAACAACAAGATTCTTAAGCAACTCAATAGACAATAACTCCATGACTCGTAGCTATAATTTGTAACTACCCCTAATGCAGCAATAGGCACAGGATAATAAATTCCTGACTACAATGACAGCAATGCCTAATTATCTATGTAAAATCTGCGAAAAAAGCACCTCAAGTTAAAATTGGAAGCAACTAAATTTATAAGAACGATAAATTTACCGAGCCATCAGCTATATCAACTCCAACATAATATCCAATTTTCGCTTTGTCCCACTTGATCAAATCACCACCCTAGTAGAGGAGACGAAAATGAAAGTCTTTCAAATTTTGGAGACAAAAAGCATGATCACCGCATCTCAATATCATCATAGGTACCTTTCCACAAGCAAGATCAAGAACTACATCCCCTTGTTTCGCATATAACTGAATCAAAACACTTTTGATCCAATTGTTAAGCTTCTTTAATTGGATAATGGGACTATTTTCACGCTGTGCCAATGTCTGATTGGTCCTGGAGCTGTAATGGTCTGCAACTCTCCTGGCAATATCCTCCTCAGGAAATTGTGCATCACCTATAACAATCATTAAAACAACATTCTTTAACTCATGTGCAGCTCAACAACACTTTATCATCAAAACCAAAGCTTCAATCTTTACAGAAACACGCAAACTAAAGGGAAAAATCAGATGGTTATAACAACTGGGTTTTCCCTCTTTCTAAAGAAATGAAGGAAAATTGGATTCCCGCAAGATTACCATCCGGATTGTATCTGGGTTTTGATTGGGGCGGCCCGAAAGACCCCGACGACGAAGATTCTTGATAGCTTCGCTTCATGGAAAGCTCGAACAGCTTTACGGCTTCTGCGCAATAGGATCAAATTACAGAAGCAATAAATGTATACACTGAGGGAAAAAATGCTTGTTCAACAGTTTGTGTGTTTATGGGGAATCCGAGTGGAGGGAAAGTGATGGCAACAACAACAAGGCGTTTGATTGATGCAATGAGAGCTTGGAGAGGGTTCAATTTTGTTTGGATATGGAACTAGGTTGGTAAGGTAAGGTGAATAGTGTATTAGTTAGTGTGTACGAGAGAATTACCTCGTTTCCATTTCAAATTTACAATATTTTTCACTGTGAAACTTATTAAGCTGTTAATATATTTAACTACGCATAATAATTAAACATAAAAATCTGTTTGTTAATATTGATTTTTGACATCCTCCTAATCGTCATTCTCCTTTGATCCAGTTTATACCTGAGGCTACAAGACAGACATACTAAGGTCTTGACATCCTCCTATCGACATTCTCCTCTGATCCAGTTTATACCTAAGGCTACAAGACAGACATACTAAGGTCAGTCAAGCAAGCAGACACATAGCCGTACTTGCTCTGACGTTTCGGTTAGCCATGTTTGTCATGTAAAGCGTAAATTGTGAATAGTGTATTGATTCTGAGATCTTACCTCCCGCGGACGTTTGATCTTCTTATTATACGTGTTTTGAGAATTGGCGGGATAGACGCGGTCCAATCTCCTCGTATCCATTATTTCCTTGGTCCCACCTTGAGCTTCCTCTCTTATTGGGCTGAATCCATACCATGAGCCCAATCCAGTTATGTCATACCATTGATATTTAGTAACTACATATTACAACAAACCTAACATTATCACATATGAAAATAATATTGTTTATATGTCTATTCAAATATGTTGTTAAAATTTAATAGAGATGAATGTTAAATAGTGAAATTTGAGTTGGAACAGGAGGAGTAAAGAAAAATGGCAGTTTATTGTTTTGTTTAACCCGAACTTATAGGTTTCGACATCGTTCCACTTTTTACTTAACCTTTCTAAAATGTTATCAATTTTTAAGGAACTACTAATTGTGCAACTCTTTTTGTTTAACCTTTCTAAAATGTTATCAAATTATTACGAACTACTAGTTGTGGAATGGCGATATGATCCTTACTAGTTTGTAATTCCTTAAGGATTTCTATATTGTGTTTTATACAAGGCTATATAATCTCCTTGGAAGAATTTGTTTTTCAAGAGCAAAGTTATCTGAATTAGGATTGGTGACTAGCGTAAACCCCTTTGGATATTTTAACTATTTTATACAAGTCATTTGGTAAACAAATAAATTTTTGTTTAATATTTCCCATACAAATGGCTCTAATGAGCATAGTTTCCATTCTTTCTTAGGTACATTCTTGAAAATCCTACTCAAATTAAACAGGTTCATGAGGAATGAAGAAGAACATATTAAATGAAATGTTTCCTAGTTTCTATGTGCATTTCTGCTATAAACTGCTGTATTATATCTGTACATTCTTGTACAATGTAAGAATCTCGCAATTACTGCGAAAATTTCAGCTGTCTCTCTGATCCCAACATCTGTTTAAACCATTTGGCAGAAGACTTGGGTATTCTTGTAAGGTTGTTCTTGAAGTCCACATAGTACAGTCCAAACCGGACTGTGTATCCCATGTTCCATTCCCAGTTGTCCAGCAACGACCACGCGAAATAGCCCCGGACATCGCACTTGTCTTCCCTGCATTGGATGTGGATCGCGTAAGCCTTAAGCCATAAATCCTAAACTCGAATGCTAACATGAACAGAAATAAATGGCTGATGAGCAACCAATACCTTATGGCAGCTGACAGATTTGAAAGGTAGTCCCTGTGAAAATGGACCCTTTTCGTGTCTTGTAAAGCCTCGTTTAGTGACCAGTGAGATGGATCATCCATACCTGTGAACACGAAATTCAGACAGTGTTATTTGAAGGTATGTATGAACTTTGAACATGATTCAGTTTCTAGAGACTTGCCATTTTCTGCGATGATCATTGGTGGATTGCCATACTTCTCCTTAACGTGGTTTGCTACCCTCCGGATCCCCCATGGGACAATGCGCAGCCAGAAAGACGCTGCCTTATCTCCTATAGGAACTCCGTGTCTATGTACTAGATTACGGGCGAATAAATCAGTCGATTTCTCCTAATTCAGTTCATTCTCGTATCATGAGATCATTACCTATGCATACTTCATCTACCTCATACCTGAAGTTAAAACAGCTGAATCAGAAGCAGCATCCCGCATTATCAGCTTCTTGATTCCTGCTCTATCATTGCGCGCGTATAAAGTTGTGTAGTGATTTATGCCCACGAAGTCCAACGAACCATTCAAAACTTTCGACAGTTCAGGAGTGATCTTAGGCAGTCTTTCCCCCACCAGATTCTGCATCGAAACAGGATAGTTCCCAAGAAGAAGTGGATCAAGGAACCTGAGAATCACTTATTCCGTGTCATAAAAAACCCTTTCGAATTCCTAAATTTGACTATGTAAACTTTACAATGCATATTTTATTACCATCCAAGAGTAAAATCAACAGCTCTACTTGCAGCATCTCTATCCTCATCACAATCGGACCTCGGTTCAAACCATTTCGAATCAAGGGTTATGCCAATCTGGCCTCCTTGCCTTTTCTGTACATTTCAGAAGATGACCATATAATGTACGAAAACACGTTAACCTAGTCAAAACTATCTTAGAACAATACCTTGAAATATCTATGGTAAATGTGATAAACAGAAGCATGAGCCAACAGCATCTTGTGTGCAACAATGTACGGCTCAACATCCGACTTCCCTTCCCGACAAAACAGATGGCCTATGATAGAACATCGCCCAGGAGCTTGAACCCCCAAGTCATAACCTTGGATTGCAAAACCTCGCGGCTCGTTCAAGGTGATCCAATACTTCACCCTGTCTCCAAATGCCTCGAAACACGTAATCGCGTAGTTCTCAAAATCCTTCCTGCAATCAAAGCGATTTTCTTCTTCTTTCAGCTTACATAATCATCATCAAACATTAAAAAGATCAACTTTCAAGAAACTAGGGCTATACAAAATTTGATCGTTCAAGAATCCTCCGTATGCATCCTCAAGCGCCTGAGGAAGATCCCAGTGGTATAAAGTTGCATAAGGCTGAATTCCTGATGGAAAAACAACATTTAAACTTCTACAGCCATTCTCATGGAAATTTCATCAAACACTTTAACTGCATACCAACCTTTTTCCACCAGAGCATCAATGAGACTGTTGTAGTAATTTATTCCTTCTGGGTTTGGTATACCTGTGCCATCTGTTCACCAAAAGGTCCAAAAACACATCATCAGAAAAACCCTAAATCAAGAAATGATTGTTCATGTAAAATAAAAGTAAAAAATTATCTGGGGTTCTTACTGGGGTAAATTCTTGACCAAGAAATGGAGAATCTATATGCATCCATTCCCAAATCCTTCATCAAGTCTATATCACTCTGAAATATTATCATTAAAGATTCAGTAGAAAAATGTGACTAATCAAATTGACAAGTGATATTTAACCAAGCTCGTGGTGATAGTCTTCCTAGGATACTAATCCTCTCTCCTTATCTTACCATCTGTTAGCTCATATGTCCCAATCAAGCAAATTTGTCCTAATTCTAGTCATTTCAGATATTTCATTGTTCCTTCCTTATTCAACTAAAACCAAACATGGTACCAAACTTAGTTGAAGATCCGACGTACACGTGACACAATACGAACGATGAAATACAGAAGTTATAGGAAACCTGGAAACGATGGTACTGATCAACTGCAGTATTTGCATTGCTGAAATCCAATATCCTCCCTATTCATTAAACAAAATTTCATTTTTCCACAATCAAAAAACAGAAGAAAATCAAGAAGAAAGAAAACTGATCAAATTAACCTGGGAGCTTTATGAAAGTGTCCCAGATGCTCAATCCTTTGTTTCCTTCATCCACTGCTCCTTCAAACTTCCATCGAAGCAGAGACACGTGAAAACTTCAAGAAACAGACATTCGGAAAATTCAAGAATTTTGATGCAAGAAGATGATGATCACCTGGTAAGCTGAAGAAGCAGTTCCAAAGGTGAAGCCATGCGGGAAATCTTCCCTGGATATTGCTTGGGAGTTGAGAAATAGACATGTTAAGTGAAAAGCAACCAAAATTGTTCTTATCATTGGATTGGAATTAATGTCCTAATTTTGGCTTTTGGACGATAATAATATATGTAAAGATAAAGAGCCAAGAATCTACTAGTGATAATCTACTATTTATATTTGTAGATGTATACTATCTCTGGTCTTTAAATATTGGTACTCTTCAAGATGACATAAAGTTTTTGAAAAAAATAAAATCAGCGGTGGATGTTGAATTGGGACGATAAAAGGTAAAATAAGTGGATGAAAATAATCCAGAATTACCAAAAGAGAAAAATGCCAATAAAAATAAATTAGAATTTATCGGAAGAGGAAAGTGTCAATAAGAAAAATCATCTTTAAAAAGTAAAGAGTGCAAATAGCTAAAAACCGGAGGGAGTATTTAAGATGAGATTGGATGGAGATAAAATTGAGTAACGATAGGAACTAGAGACTTGGCTTAAGTGTAAAGAATTGATAAATGTGGTTGAAGTTGAAGCCAAAAAATTTGGATGAAGATTGACTTGTTTTCGTTTTTAATAATAATCCTTGTGTTCAAAGTGAGATTTGTTCTAACCGACTTCCTCCACCTCTATTTCACTTCATCACTCTAACTCTGAAAGATCAATAATATATTATTTTGATAGTAAAATTATAGGCAAATTCTTGGGAAAGATCGTTTTTATATAATCTTATGGAAAGACGAGATTTAATTAGAATAATAAAAGGTAAAAGGTCTTAGTTGCAATATTAAAATTTTATTATGCA
>JAULKK010000011.1:952425-964566 GCA_032355705.1 Rubia peregrina
AGAATGCTATACTCCCTCTGGCTCTGCCTATATTGAGTGAGAAAATTTTCATGGGAAATTTTAACAGTGAAGAGCATGGGGAAAAGCTGACCAGAAGTGACATATTCCCACTTCCATGTCAGTTTGAACATTAACCAAATTACAAGTTACTATTCAAAATTTGACTTGATTACAAAAAATTGAGGCTCTGATTTTTCCCACCAGAACTCCAATATTTGGCTCCAAATTCTGAAAGTTGGAGCCAAATTTACAATTCACTCCTACAGCAAGAAATTCAAAAAATTGAGTCTTTACATCTATAAAAGGAGCATTCATCGCTCATTTCATCACAACATTAAAGGCAATTGTTTAGCTCTCAGAATAAAAAATATGGCCAGTTCGAAAAGCTGGTCTTAGTTTCATACAGTCCTTCTTGTTCTTCTTCTTCACTGAGCTTGGCCGGAAGTGCTGTGATGGTTGACGGAAATTTGACCGACGAAGAAAGACATCAACTTGCTATTTTTCTGCTCCAGGACACTGACGGAGGTAAAATTTCCAGGGCCAAAAGGGAAGAGGTCGTAGCTAGATGGGGTGTATCCCTGCAAACTATGAGCCTGATCTGGGCAAGGGTGAAAGAGCAGCTGTGGAATGGAGAAGCTGTGAATGCAAGGTCCCGGCGTCATGGTCGAGCAGCACCAAATAAGAAGCCAATCGACCTTGAAGCTCTGATGGCCTTGCCATTGAGAGATAGGCGAACATGTAGGAGTACAACTGTTGGTCTACATGTAAGCAAAAGCACCATACAAAGGGTTGTGGCAACCAAAATCATCAAGAGCCATACAAACGTTGTTCATCCATGCCTTACTGTGGAATGCAAAACACAAAGGCTGGAATGGTGTCTTAATCACATCCACCGCAGCATGTAATTCAAAGACATGCACAACAAAATCCATATCGACGAGAAATAGTTCTATCTAACCAAGGCAACAACCAGGTACTTACTAGCACCTACAGAACAAGAACCATATAGAGCAACACAAAACAAGCATTACATTCCTAAATTAATGTTTCTATGTGCTGTTTGTCGACCCCTTTTAGACCATGAAGGAAATGTATTATTTGATGGTAAAATAGGGGTGTTCCCATATGTTGAATATAAGGCAGCCAAGAACAACAGCATAAATAGGCCTAGAGGAACCATGGTTCTTACTCCGGTAGAATCCATAAACCGAGAATGCATTAGGAAGAAGCTAATAGATGAACTGATCCCAGCCATCAAAGCTAGGTGGCCACCTTGGGCCAACAAACACATTTTTATTCAGCAAGATAATGCAAGCTCACATATATTGGCAAATGACCCGAAATTCTTTGCAGCAGCCAATTCAGATGGTTTTTCTATCAAATTAGTGTGTCAGCCATCTAAATCACCATATTTGAACATTTTAGACTTGGGCTTTTTTGCTAGCATTCAGTGTTTACAGTACCAAAACCCTAGCTCAACTCTAGAATGACTCTTAGGGGATGTGCATGAAGCTTTTGATAAAGAAGAGCCAAAAAATGGATGATATTTTTCTATCTTTGTAAAATGTTATGATTGAAATTATGAAATGTATAGGGGGAATGTTTCAAAATGCCACAAATGGGCAAATAGAGGCTGAGAAGACAAGAACCCACAAAGACGCCATCCAAATGTTTTCACAAAGTAAGAACATGGCTTCATCATTTTCAGGTGTACACCTTCAAATTATCATCATTACAGGCTTGCTGCTAAAAACCGGGTTATCTCAGAGCTATTTTTATTTAATTTTAATTCCCCGCCAAGAACAGTTTAGATTTAATATCGAACTGCATGACTGCATTACAAGGAAACTCATAATCACAGCTTCATCACAGATGTCGACGTAGTTACAAATAATGCCCCGCCAAGAACAACACCTCTCAAAGGCAGCAACGCATGACTGCATTACTTATAACCACAACCTAACTTATTCCTAACACCCTCGATTCATGTTTCACATTTACTACATGCGTAACCTACTTTTTTTTTACAAACAATTAACATCCAGAGTCAACATGAACTGGAGAAAAGGATAAAAATGCAGATTGAATATCATCAAATAACAAGTAACGTCTAGAATCAACCCAAACCGGACATGCAGAAAATAATAACATCTATAGTATATATCAAAAAATCACAAGTAGTGTACGGAATCAACCCAAACCGGACATGCAGAAACGAATAACATCCACTGTATGTATAATAAAATCACCAGTAGTGTCTGGAATTAACCCAAACCGGACATGCGTAAAACAAGAGTAGCTCATGATTATAACATATAAAGATAATTAGTGTCCGGAATCAACCCAACCCGGACATGCAAAGAAGAACAACAGCTAATGAGTATGTCATACAATAACAATTAGTGTCCGGAATCAACCCAAACCGGACATACAAAGAAGAACAACAACTAATGAGTATGTCATACAATAACAATTAGTGTCCGGAACCAACCCAAATCGGACATGCACAAAACAAAAGATCTAAAATATGTCATTAAAGAACATTGCAAACATATATCCTGGATGTGATTTCCTGTAAGTACAAGGACATGAAACGATGGTTAGAAATTAAGTAAGACAGAGAAATTGTAAAAGTTAGTAAAGGAAACGGAATGGGAAATATTTTATTTAGTACAACCTGTAAATCAAATCACTCGTCCTTTGAGGAAGGCGCTTCAAGATGAATTTTGGAGTTTGCATCAGCAGCTAAGAACTTTGCTAGTGTTTCGCAGAGTAAAAAACCGTACTCAAAGTTATCACGAATGCTCCATTTTGGTTTCTCTTTATTATGAACATAAATAGACCAGTTTTTCAGATAATAACAGGAACCAAAATCGTAGAACTCGGGCTCACCCGACTTAATGTTGTGATAATCTATATTTGGGTCATACTATGGGGACTCAAGTTCAGGTGACTGAGGCTAACACTGAGTTTCAAGTGGTATTGGTTCAGCATTAACTTGCTCATGACCCTCACCAGTCCAGAAATTAGTCATATCAGACCAGTAATCAAGTCTATTGGACTAAAGTGAGTAGCTATTGGTATTTCTGAGCAAGTAAATGAATTTGGTGCAACAATGTCTTTTAGTTCTTCCGAACATGCATGCACCTGAGAGTCATAAGCTCCGGCACAATCCTGTTTTGGAAAATGTGATGATGCACCAAGTAAGCCCTTCGAGGGTAGGCTTTGGGATATGATTTCTTGTCCAGCCTTAACCCCGTCATCGGTGTCCATGAGTGCACTAATCACAAATAGGAAAGCTGTGATTTATCACAAATGACTCCAACAAACAGTACCAATACGTTTCCCAACAGATACCACAGAAAAAAATCACAACCACATCAAACAACCAGCATAGACCCTGAAACCCATATTCACTAACAGATCCAACAACCAATCAAGAGGACCTCACTTTTCAAGACAAAAAATACCCAGTAAATCTAATACATGACCACTCAGATTTATACTCAAACAATAAAACACTACAGATGTATACTCGAAATAATAAAATACTACATATGTATATTCGAAATAATAAAATACTACAGATGTATACTCAAACATACAACAAACCCGAATCTAAAAGGAAATGAACATCCAAATCATTTTTGAATTCAGCGTGTTATTTGAAATCCATTCATTCATAACAGTCACCATTCAATAAGATCCATTCTGAATGGGTGCAATTTGTGGTGGGACCAGGGCCGTCTCCGACAATTTGGAGGCCCGGTGCAACATAAATAATGAGACCTCTAAATACATTAATATAAAATTATTAAAATTAGGGTTAATTGGTTTTCGATTTATTTTATTTGATATTTCCCTAAAAAATCTAAAACCGAAACTGACTCGAATAATACAAATAACTCGAATTATCCGAACCAAATTTAAAATTCGGTTTCGATTTGAATGAGTAATCGAATAATTTGAACATTTGGACATTGTTTGTTGTTGCCCAGACCAAAAACCCATAAGCAGGTAAATTTTTAACTTAAAATTTGTCCTTTGAAGACCCATTTTTTCGATGTCATATTCTTAAATGATCTCAATTTGGACTTGCTGACCATTGAATGAAAGAGTGGAGTGATACTATATTTATAAGTAATTTCTACCTAATAGTTTCTAAAATTATCGATGTGGGACAAATAGTTTCTACCCCTTAGCTTCCTTTCAATATTTCTACAAAAAAAAATTGGAGTACAAAAATACTTACTAACTAATGATAAAAAAAAGTGGGCCCCAAAAATTTTGAGGCCCTGTGCAAGGGCACCGGTTGAACCCCTCCTTAGCCGGCCTTGTGAATCGCGTAGGATTCTCACTTTACGTTTGTTGATTTTTTAATTTCCAATGCACCACATTCGTGTGGAGCAAATTTCAATACACAATGTTGGTGTGAAGTTTAAGTTGGAGGCTCACTCCACTCATGTAAGTCACGTGAAAGTAACGCCTCACGTTTGTGTGAGACACCAGTATTATGATTTATTGAAATGAATGAACACTTTTCTTTAAAAAATCTCCTTTTGGTTTATCATTCTTGGAGTGATTTTCTCTCTTGTTTAAAATTGTTTTTCTTCTTTTTTGAGGTAAAGATCTACCCGAATAACAATTTTTTAAAAAATCAACGGAGCAATCAGTGAACTTTTTAAAGTTTAGCACTCTACATTTAACTTAAACATGGTACTTTTTATTTAAATACTGTAATTTTATATATATTTTTATTTTCATATTTATATTACTATAATGTATAATATTTAAATTAAAAAATATAAATTTGAAATTAAGAATTGCAGTGGTTGTTCCATAATTGAAGAAAAGATAACTTTTCTAAGATTTGGCACTAAAATAATTAGTAGCTTTTATTTTTATTTGATGTAATTATTTTTTCATCTTCAATAATTTATTTTAAATATATTTTAGATTGGTTCTTATTTTTCATCACTACACTATTTTAAAGAGTTTCTTATTTTTCTGTCACTATACTATTTTAAATGGTTTAATGGTAAAAATAAAAACAGCTTCATATATATTGAGTATAAAATAGAGGTGTTTATTATTCATTCGATCGGTTTGTAAGATCTTATGATTATGTTGGAAAAAACAGTGAAGTGGTTCAAAATAGTAAACATAAAGCTAAATTCTTGGGAAATACCGTCTTTGCATAGACATATGGAAAGACGAGGTAGAATTGGAATTATAGAAAGGTAAAAGATTTTAGTTGCAATATTAAAAATTTATTATGCAACACGTAGGAGTGATAGGTTTATGACTTGACTAATACAACCCAAAATTTTTATTTTGATTTCTTCAAAGTTACAGTTTAAACTTTGATCTTTCCATAACTTATGAAAAGATCGTCTTTCAAGAAATGGACTCAAACATAAATGGAAAGAAAATTTAAAAAATAAAAGAAGATGAAGATGAAGATGAAGTCAGCCATGAACTCCACCTGTGTGTAACAAGTAGCCTTAAACTATTGAAGAATAAAAAAAACGTCGGGGTTATAAAATATGCATCCTCTCATTGTCCTAACTTATATTGTACTACAATTCTTTTCCACTTAAAATTATTAAAATTTAATCATATATTATATATGAACAATAACATCATCGTATCAGATATTGTTAGATTCATCGCAACATTCAATTTCTAAATGTCAAAATGCTATATGCTGTTATAAAACGTCGTTACATATTTATAATCAAAAAAAGATTTTATGTAGTTTAAAAGATTAGGAAGCGTAAAAAATATTTTATCTAGTTTAAAATAAGACTAATAGGGTATTGTACTAGACGGGGTTATCCATTGATTTTTTTAGTCGATTTGGGATGAGACACTTGACTCGTGCTGACCCATTGATCAGAATGACCAACCCGACTAATCCTTATATTAATAATTGAGTTGGCGAAATCTATTACGGTTGGATGGTCCTTACACGAGCAAGTGATGAAAAAACATTAAAGCATAAGTATCTACTAATAACCAAAAAAATTGAATTAAAACACCGACCTACCTTCCTTACAGATCAAATATAGATTTGGTGGCATTTTTGTTTCCAAAAGATTTTTCCTTCACGCCATTTTCGTCTATTAAGTAGAGAGTAAAGATAGCTTTCCTTGCTCGAATTAGTTAGTAAAAGTCCTATCAAGTGGACTTCTACTCTCAATAATCAATGCAATTTATGGTCTAATTGCACTTTCCCTAAGCTTTTGTGAACTACAAATGCTACGGGAAGAATCACCGCTTACTTGGCTGAACTAACTTGATTTAAATCTTTGAAACTCACGTAAGTCTGAGGCTAGTTCACACTTCTTGACCCGTCCGTATTAAAAATGAAAGAGAAGATCAAATATTGAAATAAAGCAAATAACAACAAACCGTAAACGTCTTGAAAACCAAATCCACAATTTTCTTATTCTATTAAACCAGTACATATTTTAAATATAAAAGCAGCTTTATTCTTCCCGAATGATTTTTAATTTTTGTTACAAAATAAAATTTTAAAAATAATATATAAAAGTATTACTGTAATTTCTCCCTCTGATTTTCTAACATTGACTCACTTTCATTTTTGGAACAATTTTTTAATTTTGGCTCCTTTCTCTTTTTGGCAAATTTTAGGTTGTTTTCATCCACTCAATTTACTTTTTACTCTTTAATGAATTCTCAACCACTAATTTTACCTTCCTAAATCCAAGTGTTAAAAGTAAATGAACCAGTGTTAGTGAATCAGAGGGAGTATACACAATTAAGAATAATGTTAAATTCGTACGAAACACAAATACTCTCTCTGTTTTGTTATTTTTGTCACGCTTACTATAAATGGATGTTTTCTTTTAACTGACACTTTTTTCCCATTTTTGGAAAGATTATTTCAATTTCATCCACTCATTCTACTTTTTACTTTCTACATTCAATTTCATCCATTCATTTTCGTCATCTAAATCCAAGCATAAAAACTTATGGTCTAGGGGTGGCAAATGGGTGGACGGGTTGGATAAAATGAGTAATTAAAAAATATATGATTATGACTCATTTTGACCAATTTTATGATGGGTAAAAAATGGGTCAGGTCGAAACGGGTCGAGTTGAAACTCACTCAACCCTCAGGTTGAAAGTCATTCAACTCATGGGTTAAAAATGGGTAAACTTGCGGGTTTAAACCCACATGTGCATTTAATGAACTGCATTCTTCACCTATTGACATTTACCCATCCAAATTTTTTGCCTGGAGAATGTTAGAACAATATCATATGTTGTGCATTAATATGAGTTCATTGACGTTCAGGAAATTAGCTTCAAAAATATGTTTGTGCCATCGAACTAAAAGGCTACTGAAGAAGAAGAATTCATAATCTGCAGCTCCTAGTAGTACACATATGACACCCGCGTGTGTATCCCAGTGGTGGGAGTGTGGTATTCTAGGGGAGACCCCGAGTTCGAAGTCTGGCAGAGGCAGTGTGGGGAGTTTTCGCTAGCCGAGGCTCCCTTGTGCTCACAAGGTATGGGCTCGCCACATGGTTCTGTCATTGGGTCAGCGTGACTTACCCCCCAGAATTCCAATGTGGTGTCGGAGGGCTGGGGCGCCCAGGGGTGGCGTACACCCTTTAGTAGTACACATGTGAGTTCTCGGCCACTTGCGTAAACTCGCGGTCAACCCGTAAACTCAACACATCCGACCCATATTTTTTAATTACTCATTTAATCCATTACACATTTACCTCAATACCTATATTACCCATACCCACTTGAGTTTAAAAATAGACAGCTCACTTGATCTGTAAGTTGCGGATCTATTTTGTCACCCCTAATGGTGATATAAATAGAAAAACAGACGGAGTATACAACAAATAGTATGATGGGACAGATTAGACATTTAACAAAAATTGGAGGTAGAGTGCTTGCTTAGATATGCAATTTGATGCTATTCCCAATTTCTCAATATTTATTTACTAAACAAGACAATTATTTTCCCACTTTTTGAGACTATATAAACACATATAAAAAGTAAAATTTCCATATTCCCCCCTGTCGTAGTCAGATTCCATTCGCCCCTTTAAAAAACGGAGAGTTTTCCCCCAAAACTTTCACCTGATTTGTTATCCCCTTTTTCCCTAGGCCAACTGATCGGAAATGGTGTCGCCGGAGAGCACCAATTGGCTTTACGAGTACGGTTTCGACGATATAGCGGCGGCCGATGCGAATTTTCCGGCTGCGGCGGCGACTTCCGGCTTCCATTGGCCCATGCCCGCGTTGAACGGTTCGGCTAATGTTAGGTAGGCCCGAACCGATAATTTTTGTACGGTTGTCCTGATTTCAATTGCGAATCTAGGGTTTTATTATCACTGTATGTGCTTTCGTTTGACTATTTTTTCGCTCTTCCGGTTTCCGTTGACTTGTGTCTTTGCTTGAGTTTTTGGTTTTTGTGTTTGCATGCTGGTGATTTTGATACATGTAGAAGATTATGTTTTGTTTTCTTAAAATGAAAGCTGCATTAATTATTTTTTTATGTTTACTACTCCAATTGCTTGTGTGAGTTTGAAAGTTTTGATCTTTACAGCAGGTTAAGGAATGGGAATTAATTGGATTACTGTTTTAAGGGTAGTTTTAAACTTTTAGTTATCGTGCACCTCGTTTTAGAGGGTAATTCCATATGTTGTACGAGTAACATTATTTTGATGGCCTCCTTGTTTAATTGATCTGATAATTAGGGAGTGACCCGAGGTGTAGTTGAGAAAGGTTGGCTAATAATGCATTACGGGTAGTTTTAGGTCACAGACTGTATGTTGAGTTGGGGAAAATTAGGAGATTTATGGAGCTATACGAACAGAATAAACATTGGGGAGTTGGAGCTGCGAGATACTAGAATTGCTTATGATACAGCTAAATGCATTCCAATGAAGTAGTTTACGAATTTTTCCATCTGGAGGATTGGCTGGCTTCTTTACTTTTCTCCTGCAAGAAAAGTATGGTTAATTGAAATTTTGAGTGAAATGTATTTATAATGTTTAGTGTCTTCCCTAATGCCCAAATCCTCTACTGTTTTATAACAATAGCATGAAGAGCTACTTTTCTCTGTGTTGAGAAACTGATTATTTTTGGGGAGCAAATGGGGTATATTAGACACAAGACATGATTTTGATATCTTCTTCTGAATGGGATGTACAATATTTCTTCCTCTACCCTTTCTCACACGAGGGTGAATCTTTTTGAACAATTTGGGCTTTGTATGGACACTTTGCAGAGAATTGTAATTTTAGTTGATTTTATGTGAGGAAATTCCTGTTGTTTGATTTCAATCCGACTTTCTTCTGTTTTTAGTGTTGAGATTGAAGGCTCACTTGGAGAATCAGATGGCCAGAAGGATGCTGGCTCCAAGAAGCGGTAAATTTGTTTTATTTATGCTATTGAAAGCTCACAAACCAGTCCTGAGGTTTTATTGGTAGCCTAAGAAAAGCATGTTAAGTTGGAAGTCGAATGAAGCCTCCTTTCCCTCCAGTCCTCCACTTCTAATAAAAAGTCTAGTTAACCTGTCTCATTGTTTCCTCCATCTGTAGAGTAATAAAAGATTCAAAGGGAAGAAAGTGCACATATTTAGTTTCATGTTTTCCTGCTTTTCTCGATTTCATTTGCTGGTGAATAAGTGTGGGTAGGTGAAAGAATGCACTGACTGAAAAGTGGCACTTACATAAGAATGACAAGGACAGTCTAAAGTAAATTTTCTCCTCTGTAATGCATATTACTATAATATGAATGGTTTAAATTCTGGAAAGTAGTTTCTTGCAGCTTAGCATGAATATTTTGTTGTTTCCATAGTGTTGCTAACTGATGTCACAAGCCAATTGTAGTTTTAAGTTTATTTTTTGTTCTTCTGTAGTTCCATTGAAAAGCATTGGTTTTTTAACAATTAAAGACTTGAGCCATAGATTGTTCTTTGTTATAGTAAAGCACCAAACAGAGTGTTTAGCTGAAATTTGGGTGGAAGCGTTATGTTGATGACATACTCCTGCAACAATTTTCTGATATCTTTGTTGCAGGCCGAGAGCTGAATCATGTGCTTCGACAAGTTCAAAAGCATGCAGGGAGAAACAACGGAGAGACAGACTAAATGATAAGTGCGTTGCTTTCTTTGATTTCTGGTACAATAAGTTAATCCCCCACACCTTTTTCATTACTCATACAAATAATACACGCATAGGTTTGTGGAACTGGGGGCTCTGCTTGAGCCCGGAAGGCCTCCAAAAACAGACAAGTCTGCCATTCTGGTTGATGCCATTCGAATGGTAGGTCAGCTGCGAACTGATGCGCAGAAACTGAAGGACTCAAACCTCGGTCTTCAGGAGAAGATCAAAGAACTCAAGGTCAGACATTCTTCTACAACCTATTTGCTCATGTTCTTCTTTTACTTTTCCACCTGTTTGCCTATTTATCTTTCGATAAATTTGCAGACCGAGAAGAATGAGCTTCGCGATGAAAAGCAGAGGCTTAAGCTCGAGAAGGAGAAGCTGGAGCAACAAGTGAAGACCATGAACACCCAACCTAGCTTCATGGCACCACCCGCTATGCCTTCCCCATTCGCGGCTCAGGGTCAAGCCCCCGGCAACAAATTGGTGCCGGTCCTCAGCTACCCGGGGGTTGCAATGTGGCAGTTCATGCCTCCTGCAGCCGTCGACACCTCCCAGGATCACGTGCTGCGTCCTCCGGTTGCCTGAGTTGGTGGAAGCATAATCTGCCTCCCAATGATTTGCATTGTGATCTGTCTAGTGTTTCCCATTTGTTTTGACTGTAATGGCTTTTGGTTAACCATATGATGCTACCTGAATTTGTTGGATTGCTATAACTACAAGGCTTATTTCTCTCTGGATTTTAGTTGCGTGTAAATGTAATTAATTTGTCGTAGCATCACTCTATCCTTCAATATGGCACCTTGCTTTTAAGAGGATAGTCATATCACTGGGAAATTATATTAGTACTTAAATTCACAAAACACAATATTGTGGCTGAGTTTGGGTGAGCGTTCTTCAGAAAAAAATAAATTAAAATCAATCATAAATCTGTTAACGGTGTTGCTGCTATTTATGGGGAGTGTGCTTCATAAAAAAAATCAATATAATTGTACTTTCTCTTGAAGAAAAAAAATCAATATAAAGCTACTTTCATCTAAGCACGCAAGATTAGTTTCTGGGTAAAACGAAATTTGGGTACACTTGTGATTAGTTTTCTAGTGTTGATGATATTTGGTGTATTGGTGAATAATGATGATAATGATCGGGGTAGTCATTTTAAACTTGAGTTAAGTGATTTAGGCTGAAAGTGGCAACATAGCTCTGCAATTTCAGAAAGTGCCAAAAAAACTGCAATTGCAGGGTTATATTAGCACTTTCAACCTAAATCCAGAGCTATAAATGTAAATAACCCTTTAATCTTTTGATGAATTCTCGTACTACCTTTGTCTCACCCACTTCGGCACAATTAACTTTCGTCAGTTGACTAAAAAAAATCATTGATATTTATAATTGTGTGTAAAAACAAGTGATAAAAGGTTGATATTCTAAAAATTCATTCTATTACGAATATAACAAGATCATGTAAGACAATATCCTAACTTAATTATCGATTCTAATTTAAACTCAAAGTCAATGAATTTTAACTAAATGATTAGTTAAATTGGACAGACTACTACATTATTGCCGATATAATTGCACATTAGTGCCAACTTTATATCATTACTAGAACTAGAAGGATAGTGCCAATTTTGTCTTTTATTATAATGATAGTGTTTGGTTAACACTCTTAAACTTTAATTATTAATCACTTAACATTTGTAGTATGGTCTTGATCATCAACCCTCAACCACTCAATATTTATGTCAATTCCCATTCAATTTATTTTTCTACTTGAGATTGAACGTTTGTACCAATAATTAAATTATGATATTCCCTCTGTCCCAGTTCAAACTGTACATTTTTTAGTTAACTTTCTCATAGCATATTTGACCAATGATAACTTTATTTATGTATAATAATTGTGTATTAAAATTTGATGTTTAGAAAATACATCATGCAGGGAATCCAATAATATCTCACATAATGATATTTGTATCTA
>JAULKK010000011.1:974953-990354 GCA_032355705.1 Rubia peregrina
TATTTATACTTATTTCAGTTCAGTATATTTATACTTATTTCAGTTCAATTCAGTATATTTATACTTATTTCAGTTCAATTCAGTATATTTATACTTATTTCAATTCATTTCAATATATTTATATTTATTTCAGATCATATCATATCAAATCATATCATATCAGCTCCAGAGAACAAGGCCTAAATAGAACAATCACGAACTTACTCATCATTTCCAAAGTAATGCTCTCATACCATATTATCAGCACTTCAACTAAAACAATTATGATAAAGATTCACCAATAGTTCTTTATAAATATTCCTTTATAATTTCCTTATTTGTGTCAAAAACATTATAAATTTCATACAATTAAGATGTAGTATTATAAAAGGAAGGTTACTATGTAAAATGATCTGTCCAAGTTGAACGAAAAAATATACAGAAATTAATTTTATTCTCATTTTTTAAGAAACTCTTAAAGAATATATTGAACTTGCTATTAATACAATAATTATATTACAAAGTAGTATTTTTTTCAAGTTCATTTACATTATTTCCTTACTCCCTCCGTCCCAAGTTAAATTGTGCAAAATCAAACATTCGGTCAAACTTGGAAAACTGTGATATATGTTTGAATAGATATATAAACAATAATATTATTGTGTGAGATACTGTTAGATTCGTCGTAACAAGTAATTTCCAAACATTGACTTTTTTATGTGCTATCATTTTACATAGTTTCATGTATTTACATTTAAAAATGTTTTGGAGACCGAGAAAAAAAATATAATCTGAGTCGGAGGGAGTATTAAAAATGGTCATTTATGTTGAACATAAAATTTCATTCAGAAACGAGTATTGACATCATAGTTAAAGATCTTTTAGTTTGTTGTAACCAGTATATTTATAAACTATTTTTCAACTATACAAAATTAAAGGTCAAAGATACGAACAGAGTAGCATTTTTTATCTTTAGGGTTGATTATTAGAAATAGCACATATAATTGGTACCACTTTTTTCATGTATTTTTCATACTACTTTTTTATTTATGTAGTATTATGTTTTGTCCCTTTACATTTGGGTACAATTATAAAGGAGGCATTTTATCCGTTTAAGAAATTCAAAATAGGCATTTTATCGTTATAAAGTCTCCTACTAAATTCTTTTAGCAAGCGAGTGGCAAACATGCTGAACATTCAGATCCGCAGCCACATGCACTTGAAACCCCGCCGATGTCGGGTGTCTTATTTTCCTATTTAAAAAAACTACCAAAAGCAAAATCGATTACGTTCCACGTTCAGTAGTTCATCTGAACCCAAACTACAAGCATTATCTTAGAATTACAAATTACAATCAAACACCAATTCACACATCCAATACAATCATGAGATATCAAATCAAAATCATGTTACCTGAAACCATTATTCAGAAATGAAAACCAAATGCATGTCGAAACTTCTACATGTAAGTCACATAATGTAAAGTCATATGTAATCTCATGGATTTATGAATTGGAAATTTGTGAACTTATGAAGAAAAACTTACCATGTTGGAACATATGCCGAAAGCAGTTTTGCGGTAAGTTTTGGGAGAAGAATATTGCAGCGAATTTGTTTATGGAAATTGTTGATTATGTAATATTTGATTTAGTCGTATGAAAGCATAATGGAATTATGAAAGAATCCATATATTTATGGAATTGGAATTAGAGAATAATTATGAGATATTTGAGATAAGGTAAATCTCTTTATTTATGGGATTTAGATATGCTTCAGAAGAAGATACAGAATATGAATATTGTGGATATAATCATGAGTATTCCGATCTACATTGTGCTATATATTGAGGACATAATTCGGCTGCAAGAAATCGGTTTTATATCGATGATATTCTGCTGATCGGAATCCAATCCTTCGAAAGCTTTGCAATAGCCAGATTCATCATGTTCCAACATACCGTGACCTGTTGATCAAGTTCAGAGTCGTATACCTTAATTCCTCGGGAGGAGGAGATCCAGCGTCGAGGAGTTTCGAGGTCAGAGGGAGTCTGATCAAGGCGGATCGGTAGCAAGGGGAGCTTACAAAATCCATACTTTGTAATTAGAAGACAAGTATAGATGTATGGTGTACTTTGTATTATATCTCTGATTAGTGGATTTATTCTGAACTGGGTCAGCCCAGCAGATGTAGGTGGATTTCACCCAACTGCGTAACCAAGTGTTGTGTGTCTCATTTATTATTTAAATTACATACTTGGTTAAGTTAGACTACGTTGGAACATAGGTTTGCTAGTTAAGCTAAAACGATAAAATCAGTTTTTCACTATACTTATTTGATTGTTGAAAATATATATAATAAAAAAAACCTCAACCAAATCCGAACTTGTCTTCCCGACACTTCCCAATCCCAATCAAAAATTGTTTTGTACTTCCTCTTCTTCTTCTACATAAATATAAAATAAAGTAACTCTTTAGATGAGAAACAGTAATTCTTCTACATAAATATCATGGTAGGAAGTAGGAAGTAGGAAGTAGGAAGTAGGAAGTAGGAACTGTGAGACTTTTTCATTCACCGTGACTAACTTGAAGGATCCCTTAAGCAAGTCAAAATTATTATTATATTATATATATAAAACAGATATTATTGGCAATGATTGTCATGATCTCAGAAATCAGGGCCAGAAGAAAAACACTAGTGATAAGGGATCCTTCATCTCAGAATCCAGCCATGGAAGTATTAGCAGCTTTAGTCAGCTCCCTGCTTGCAGAGCCCTGTAAGAGAGTGTTCCTCTCAGTTCACTCCAAGATCAAAAGATCCCTCCATTTTAAGGCCTACTTTGATGATCTTGACCTCCAGATGAAGGAACTGATCAAAAGAAGAGACACAGTGAACCAAGATCTTGAATCCTTACAGAAGACAGGCCTAGTACCAAGAATCTATGCTCTAGAGTGGCTGCAAGAAGTCAACAAGATTGAAGCTGAAATCTCAGACATGAAGGAGAGGATCAAACAACATGGTGGATGTAACTGCATCGACTTGCGCTTTCTGAACTCCAGATACAGGGAGAAAATAAGATCATTGGTGTTAAAAATGGTTGTAAACGCCGAAGGATTGGCTGAAGCTGGTAGTTTTCCAGATGGTGTGGCTGCTCCAGTCAGGGCTGAGTATATCCCGGGACCATGTATTGAAAACCAATCAACGGGTGCGCGAAACATCGCTCGGGTTATGGATTTTCTGAACAGTGATGAGGCTAAGAGGATTAGCATATGGGGAATGGGTGGAGCTGGGAAGACTACATTAGTTACCAATGTGAACAATATGATGAAGAGTGGTTCTTTGTTGAAAGAGCCCCTTTTTAGTGTGGTTATATGGGTTACAGTTTCGAATAAGATGGAAGAATCATCAGTCCTGAAAAGGGTTCAGAGGCAAATTGCAGACAGGTTGAAGATGGTGGTTTCTGATGATGATCAAGAATTGGTCAGAACTGCCATTCAGCTGCATGAAAGGCTTGAGAAAGAGAGGTTTCTCTTGATTCTTGATGATGTTTGGCATCCAATCAATCTAGATAAAGTAGGCGTTCCTCGGCCTGAAGTGTCACGAGGTAGCAAGATCTTGCTGACTACTAGGTTCTCAGAGGTATGCAGGTCAATGATGACTGACAGGGTACTCAAGATTGAGGTCTTGAATGAAGAAGAAGCTTGGGAATTGTTTCGCGAAAGCGCGGGGGAAGTTGTTGATTCAGAACAGATTACGCGTATTGCAAAAGAGCTTACCAGAGAATGCTGTGGACTCCCTTTGGCCATATGTCTAGTTGGTGCATCAATGAGGGGGAAGTCCATGGTTGAGCTGTGGAAAGACGCGGTGACCACTCTTCGGCGGTCTGAGCCTGTGAACAAAGGGATAGAGAGTAAGGTTTTCAACCCCTTGAAACTGAGTTATGATTTATTGCCAGATGAAAAGATCAAGTCTTGTTTCCTTTTCTGTTGCCTGTATCCCGAGGACCATTTGATCGATGTAGATGAACTCATATGGTACTGGCTAGCAGAAGGTTTGCTTGATCTTGAAGATCATTCGAGCTTAGAGCACGTCAGAAACCGCGGAATCTCCATGATTGAATGCCTAAAAGACCATTGTTTGCTGGAAAAGGGACACAAGAAAACCACTGTTAAGATGCATGACATAGTTCGCGATGTCGCAATATGGATTGCTTCATCCAAATCAGTCATCAAGTCTGGACTAGGATTGAAAAGGATAGCAAAAATTCAAGAACAAACCTTAAAGTCTGCTGAAAGATTCTCTTTCATGTTCAACAAAATACATGTTCTGCCTGAATCTTTCACCAGATGCCCTCTTGCAAGAACTTTGCTTCTTCAAGGTAATGACCCCCTGGAGCACATCCCTGATGATTTTCTCGAAGCATTCGTGTCTGTCAGAGTGATGGATTTAAGTGGCTGCAGCTTCAAATCACTGCCTCAATCTCTCACTCAGCTAGTCGATCTTCGAGCACTGATTCTTGCTGAATGCAAGTACCTGCAAGATATACCTTCAGTTTCAAACCTTGTAAAGCTCCAGCTTCTTAACCTGCGCGGAACAAACTTATCATCGTTGCCTGAAGGGATGGAAAGATTGACAGAGTTAAGAGAACTAGACCTGTCAGAAATCAAAAGTTCGATAGCCATTAACCCGGGGACTATAGCTTCTCTGCATAACCTGGAAGTCCTGAATATGGGTAGATGCACCGGCAGATGGCTCTCCCAATCCCTGGTGGAGGAAGTACTATCACTCGATCGATTGATTTCGTGCAGTATATCTCTGTCGCGCCTTGATTGTAACATTTCCCCTGGGGATCCTGCATTCGACCAGATCAAGAAGCTGGAGAGATTCACGATTTATGTTGGCATTGGCCATCTTAGATCTTCACCAGGCTTCGAGTATGAAAGCAGCCGGAAAGTGATGGTTCATGGATTCACTTTCTCTGAAGAATGGACAGGATGGTTGTTCTGCAATGCAACTTCTGTCGAGTTGGTTCGCTGTGAAGGGCTAAATGGCATGTTAGAGAAGATAGCAATGCCAATTCACTGCAAATCTGTTGGCAGTTTTGATAGCTTATGCAAGCTAGAGATCTCTCGTTCTAACAGTACATTTGACCTGACAACAAATGGAGACATGGAGTTTGATCTCCTACCCAACCTGGAGATCCTTAGCCTTCACAATCTACCAAGGGTAATAGGTTTTTCGCGATTTGCAGAACTTCTAGGACTCAAGTTACAGAAGCTGAGATTGATTAAGGTAGCAAGATGTCCTAACCTGAAGTACCTGTTCTCCCTGGGCAGCGCAATACCTCAGAAACTCGGGAATCTGGAAGAAATCAGCATCGATTCATGCAAGGAATTGGAGGAGCTCTTCAAGTATGAATCTCAAGCTCTCACACTTGATGCAGCTTTTCCAAGGCTTCGGAAAACTACTTTCAAAAACCTTCCAAAACTATGCTATAGAAACGGCAATATGATTCAATGGGCAAGAATGGAGAATGTAGAAGCGATCAATTGTCACCGTTTAAGAAGCTTATCTCTTATCATGCAAAGTTCCAACTCTTCAAAAGAAATATGATGTAACTTAAAGGTAGTACATTGTGCAAAAGTCCAATAAAAGTAGATTAAACCAAGAAAGTTTGAAGAAGAGCTTATCATTGTACATTACACAATGTTGTAACATCCAATAAATATTTACAAATCATGACTAGCCAACACATGTTTTTTTATTCCATTACTTGCAAAATGGCATAAAACAACACAGATGTGCTTCTGACAAACGCCATCTTGCTCTTCTACTCATCTTCACCCGTCATATTAACAACCTGCACAAAAATCACGAAGGAAGTTAACAAAATCACCCCAAACCTGCACGTAACCAGCACAAGCATGCACAAAAGCTGCACGAAAAATTAGCACGAAAAATGCATGTAGCCAACACAAAAATGCACAAAAACTGAACACCGGCAGCACAAAACACACACAAAAAACTGCACATAGCCAGCACAAAAATACCCGCAGCCTGCATGGAAACGCACAAAAACTGCACATAGCCAGCACAAAAACATCCACAAAACTGCACACAACCGGCACAAAAACATCTAGAAAAACTACACAAAAACTGCACATAGCCGGCACAAAAGCATGCACATGTCCAGCACAAAAATACACAAAATATGCACACTGCCAGCACAAGAATGCACAAACAAAAACATCTTATAGACCTACCATTAATTAAAATTAAAGTCACTTGAAATACCAGTGAGTGGACTCTCCTCTTCGAGCCCAGATGTACTGTTATTTACAAAGTCAGATTTTTTCTGTCACCGAGTCTTCTCTATTATTTACAGTCTCAGGCTGACAAGTATCTGCAATGGGGTGACTCGGATTATTTACAAGGCTCCCGTTGCTTATGCCTCCAGGCATCTCACCCTCATACCAGCCTACTTCCTCAACAGAGTTCACTGCAGTGCCACCACTGGTCATCGTGTCTAAAGAACCAGAACTGCAGCTTTTTGTGACCGTTCTGTTTTCAGACACTACAGGGTTCTGATGCAGCAGTTCTCCATCATTGGTTTTATTTATCACTTCCCTAAATCACCCAAAAAAGTAGATTTAGAAAATGGAGAATATTCTACAGAACTAAATTACAGTCACAGTCTGGGGGATAGGAAAATGAAATAGATGACATATAAATCACCCAACACAGCAGAGATTTTAGAAAAGAAAAAGCAGGACACCTCCTACCTCCTAGGCTCTCCTACTATCTTCTACCTTCAAATCTCAAGCAAAAGATTACCAAAACTGTAGCCTTCCCAACCAAATTACTTCTCCACATAAAGACATAGATAAGAGGCAGCATAGCACAATCAACAAAGCTCAAAAAGTGTTCAAAAGAGAACTAGTAAAGCATCTTAGCAGACCTTCCAGGTTGGAACTTGGGAGATTGAAGATAATCAAACACTGGGACTAACTCCTTACGGCTCACTTCTATCGCACGAGTAGGGATTCTTTCAATCTCAAACTCCCCACTTACAGAAGCTTCATTGCCCATATGCCTGCCATCTATTGTCATGGCATGAAAATACACCTGTCAAGATACATCACACTAATAAATCTCCATAATAACCAATATATCACAATACTAACAATACATTCACTCGTAAGAAAAATAGATTACCTCTGCTTTGGTCCACAGAGGGACCTGTGGAGGATGCATTACCAGCTCTGCTTCAGATATGTACATCTGGTATCTTTCCTCTGAAGCAATCCTATCTTTCGTAAGTGTGTCCCTGACCTCAGAAGAGACACCTTTCTTCTTTCCCATTCCTTCGGGATATACCTTCCTGCTATCTGAATATCCATTCTCACCATATATGTCAATGTTCTCCTCTCGCTCTTTACGATTATGTTTCTCATGGATATTCCACTTTCTCATTGCTTCGATCACTAACCTTGAATCACTGTCAACGGATGAATCATAGGCAACGGCCATCCCTTGCACAGACATGATGGAATCTGAGCCAGAAGGAACTTGCATCTCGTATTGCACTAAGCAGCCAGGAGATGAGAAAGCCAGCATGTGACAATTAGTCTTCAAAAGGCTAGTATCTGGATACAAATAACTGCCTTTGCAGTAATGGAAGGTTGCTGCAACAGCCCCGCATAGATTATTCACCCTTCCTGTTGCAGCCACAGCAGCACCAGTTACAGTGTTCCTCCAGCCATTATTTCCACTTCTTATTCTGCTCACAACAGAGAGTGTGACTGGAGATGCAGAACCAGCCTTCATTCTGGAATTTAATGATGAATAACTGGCAGTTCTTGTTAAAGTACCATATCCACTAGCATTTGGACCTGAAAGGGGTTCAGGGTAAGAATGCCCTTCTGACCCACCAAAAGGGGAAATTGCAAAAAGATGACTCGTCCCTCTTGAAGAGCTAATCATGATCCATTCGCTATCCCTGCTAAAACTGATATCCTGTATTAACTGAGAAGTTGACATATAAAATAAGGCACGTCAGATATTGCCACCCCAACCATGGGACAAGCAAGCAATAGAAGAATACTCCAGCAAAACTCAAGTACTCACAGCATTAGTGAAACCACGCTGCAGCCTGTAAAGATGCACATACGAGGTCCCAGAACCATCTTGGGGCATAATTCGGAAAACGTTGATGTTATGGCCATGGACTGAGGCTGTCACAAGAAGAGTGCCAGTAGGATCAAAGCACAATGAAGAGATTGGGCTTTTGTGAGCTCTAAACTGCGAGATAACAATCTTCTGAACTGTATCCCTCACAATCACCTGCAAACAAAAAGTTGGAGGAATTATGACAACAATATCCTAAACAAACTTGGATCTGTTTTTCTACAAAGACTATATGGAGTACATAATGCACAATCATCATCAAATAATAAATAATGATCCTATTTCTATATCTGGTATAATCATGAATGCATGACTGAATAGCTAATTAAATGTGCAAGTCAAGAGCAATTAAATGGCTGCAATATTTTAAAAAATGTAATTTCACTGTCATATATATAAGATTGAGAAAACATACCATTCCAACATTTTCGGCATCATCTGATTGCCCATTAACAACTCCGGGCACAGTAGCACGAGCATTCCCAGACTGTGAATTAGTCCCATCAGGCAACAGCTCAGAGTAATACCTGGAGAGCTTTTTATATCCCATATCTCCAAGAGTCATAATTCCAGTAGCTAGATGCTTGCTTGATTCTCTTGCATAATGCGCAACCAGACTCCCATTTGATACAGGCTCCGAGAAACTGGCAGCAGCAGTAAGTTCTTGTGGGCTTAAACGTCCAGAATTTGAAATATCAATTGGACTCCCACTATATGCCAACCAACGAGGGCCAACTGCAAGAGGACCAAAACCAACACCAAATCCACAGCCCGCTGGAACAGGATTTGTGAGAATATTATGCTCCATTTCCAATGTTGCCGCATTAAAAATATGTATCTGAGACAAAAAAATATATATAATGATTAACACAAAGGCGGAAACATTAACCACAGCCCCTTAATATAAGAGGAAGTACCTGTGATGCTTGTAAAACAGCTATAACTCGAGAACTGCATCTGACTAAATGAACAGTTGATCTGAACTTCAGCATATCCACATAGGAATGTGATCTCAGTGAATAGAATTGAACAACAGTGGGCATAACAGTGCCATTTGGTAACTCGTGGCCACCCTGGGTAATTCCATTATAACGAGTAGATTCTGGAACACTACTCCCTCCTGGGAATCCCCCATCAGCACATATTATCATCACCGGACGACTATCAACAAGCTTATCCTTGGACTTCTTTGATGCCAACAGCTTAGGTAATATTTGCATAAATGAAACAGGACCATCACGCCTGGATACCACATTGCTCACATTGTTCACGTCATCAACATCCCAAACCTGGAAACCATGAGGATATCCAAGCAAAAGAACTTGTCTGGAGACACAACCATCACATTCTAGCTTGTCAAAAGCAGCCCAGTGTACCTACAGCAAGAAGACACAAGTCATTGTCCCTATTAGATCAATATTTAGGTATTGAATTTTAATTTCCACATCAAATAATATAAGGTAAAGATCACTACAAATGAACAAACAATAAGCTGCAAACATGAACTTTGTTTCCGCTAGTGGTACTACTTAAAGATCACAGCAACAGACTATCATTATGAACTTGGCTTCACATAACCACTTCCACTGTTAAGACATGCGGAGACAAAATACAACTGAAGACCGAGATTTTCCATTGGAGTGCAAATGAACCTAGTCTGTATGTAAAATACCAACTCAATCTATGGACAGTCCAAAGACATGAGGAACCTTATGGAAAGATAATAATTCCAAGTGAGTTCACATGAAAATCAGTAATATAAATACTACACAACCGTTGGGATTAATTAATTGCACCAAGACCATTAACCTAGATGGTATGAAATTCATGACCTAAATGACATAAATGGATTACCAGCTGCGAATCCAACAAAATAACCAGAAACAAATGTGGAATCGAACAAACTGATAGTGTTGGCAATTAAGACACGTCATTGGCAACTATGCTACAGAAATTAACACAACAACCTTAGTCAAGTGAAGATAGACAAGCGACATATTCAATGAACAAATACAAAATCGCTAACTAACTATAACACTACTTCTCACAGCGACAAATATTTCCTTTTAGCCCAACGGTTCCACGTCATCATCTTCTTCCAGACTTTTTTACTTTGCCTAACTGTTTTGAACTATAAAAGGTAACAACCTCAGCAGACATAGACAACGTTGCCGATCGGTTTAGGATTAAAGGGTTAAAACCTGAAACTGTAATTTTCCAACTACTTTTCTCAAGTGATTAACAGCAACAAACATTTGTCTACTACTATGTGATAGTGGCTATATACACATATGACATATCTCTCATTCATGTTATATCAAAGCCCTTGTTAAGTAATCTTCATTAAAATCACGCCTATCACACCTCCCATACTACACTTACAAGATATCAAACACATGAAAGTAAGAGCGGTGAGCAAAAAATTTACTGTGCAGACACAGGGACATAACCCTAGATACTATATTATCATGCATGGAACCTATTGCACAACCTAACTGTTCAAAAATCTCTACCACCCAAAAAACAAAGATCTTCTTCGATGTTATACTGTAGATTCATATAGGACGTAAAAGCATTAGATTGGCAATCTGACAGATCTTATAAGAAACATGCATCCCACCACTTCTTGAAGCAAAAAAATCTATCTATGGAACTAAAACCACTCAAGTAAACGTCCGAGAACTATAGAATGAAAATCCCACAATACAAATTCCATAAGTAAACTTGATTAATCAAAAAAATGCAACGAACTTTTCATTCTTGGAAACAAAAATGGAAACTTCCTAGAGGTGTGAAACCAAACACTAACATACAATAATCTCAGTTCAAGAACCCCTGCTTCAAGAAATCACAAGCAAGCTCCAGTCAAAATCATGTCACCTGAACAAACTCTCATTCCAACATAGCACTGAAATATTCAACCAACAAATCATAAAACAACATTTCCTCACCTGATCGCGAGTAGAGTCCGAATCCCTGTCCACAATAGCAGAAGCAGCAGAAGCTGCAGACTTCACAGACGAAGCAACACTAGAAGCACCAGAAGAAACAACCCTGAAGTACCCCGAAAGAGCCCGGAATGAACTAGGTATTATCCCTCCTCCCCCACCACCACCCCCACTCCGCCCAGCCCTGGGCTTTTGCACATCACTCCTCATCCCCAATGACAAAAGAAAACTTAAAGACTTTGTTTTCTCCGCACCGCTGATCATAAGTTCCCCATAACGCTCCCCTTATATACTACTGCCAACTATAAAAAAAAAAAATTATTTTCATCGAAGCTCACAGGTGTCTTCATCATAAGCTTCCAGCGCAGAAAAAAAACAGTTACACAGTACCAGAATTCAAATTCTTTCTGAAACTTTCCTCTAGCTGTATCCTCCAACTAATACTTCCAAACCGCAACAACAACAAATAATCTTCAAAAACTTTTTTCTGTTGTTTATCCGATGATGACGATCATACCAGTAGCTTTTTTTCCCCTACAATTTTTGTATGCACCAAAAATTAAACTACTCGGATCAGAGAACTGGATTCTAGCAACTAATAGTAACAATAAGCAATAAAGAATTTGTACAGAAAATGAATTAAGGAATTTTGGGGGCAAATATACAAGAGAAATTTGAACAGTTAGGGTTTGTCTAGCAGAGAGAAATTATGGAATTTGGTGAAGAAGCGGGAGATGGGAGATTGAGGGATCGGATAATGAGTGGGGGCGAAGAAACAATTAATATCTCCTTGATCACACGTCTCTTTCTTTCTTTCTTGTGAAAACAGACTTAATTTAAGTTTCCGGAGTTAATCATAATTAATTCATGTATTGATTATTTCATCATTAATTCATTAATTAACGTATCTACCGTTTAAAAAATCCTGCTTCTTTTTTCTCCTCGATTACCGATCGTGTTTTCATAATTTTTTTGTTTTTTTTATTAGAAAATCTATTAATTTGAATGCGTGTTTTTCAAGGTTTTTTCTGGATTGGAAAACATAAAACATGTTTTGGATCAAATGGTATTGCAATTCCTGAATATATCTGTTAGGCTAAGTGATTGATGGTGATACGCTCCTCTCTGCTAAGGGTTCATAATTTTCACGGGAAACGAGTTAATATCCTGATGGCGATATTAAAACTTTTATTGAATTTATGTACTCCCTCCGTTTCACTAACAATGGCACACTTGCCAAAATTTGATGTTTCTTTAACAATAGCACATGCTACTTATGGCAAGTTTAAGGTTTTTACACCCACTCATTTTACTTTCTCTTCTTTCAATTCAATTTCATCCACTCATTTATCATCTCCTAAATTACTACAAAATGATGTGTTATTGTTAGTGAAACGGAGGGAGTAATCAAGTGTGCGATTAATCTGGTTGACATGTAATATATGTATTCTCGTAATAAATTAATTATTGATAGAGATTAGTTCAATTGAATGTTAATTCCAATTATTGTAGTTTTTCCTATGCGTTTTTCCATCACACGTTAATGATTAACTCAAGCACCATATAATAGAAATTGTTTACTTTTTGTGATTTGGTGTGATGGTGTTGTCAACCGAGTTATTGAAGTCATTTTGACTAACCTAAATCCAAATTATCTAAAAATAACATACTAATATTATAATATGTTATTTTAAGTTTTTAAAATGTATAATTAACCACAACTTGTTATGACTCTATTTGGTAAAGCTGTGCTTACAAGCAAAGTTGACTTATTTTGAAAGTAGGAGGAGAGCAGCATATGTTATTCCCCAAAAATAGTTTCTGCTTTCAAAATAAGTTATTTTTTAACACTTTACCAAGCACTAAAATGTGTTTTGATTATAAGCAAAGCAACTTATAAGTTTTGTCAAACAAAGCTTAAAATATATAATTTCTAAAGATATATTTAAAATCATGAATATTTCATTGTATTACATCTATGTATATCTGATAAAATATAAAAGACTTTATTATGATGCATTGATATCTTATCAATGATGAGAGTTACAATATACTATAGAGCTAAAAACTAAAGTATAACTGGAAAAGTATTCTAAAGACTATATCATTGGTACTCCCTCTGTCTCAGCCTAAATAGCAGGACAATCATTATCACGCTGTTCAAGAAAAATGTTTGACCATTAATATCTTCACTTACGTATAATTTTGGCAAATAAAAATTTGATATTTAGAAACTACTTGTTACGACGAATTGAACAATACCACATATGATAACATTGTTGCTCATATATCTATTCAAATATGCGGTCAAACTTTGATAGAGAATAGTGTTTGAAAAACAATTATGCTATTTAGGCTGGGACGGAGGGAGTATAATAATAAGAGAGCAGCAAAATTCTTTATTTTTTTTTGAAGTAGTGGGAGTATCAAAAAATGAAGAAACGGAAAAAGGGACCCAATGCAAAACTTGCCCACTGTATTTCAACGTCATAATAACTTGAGGGAATTGTTTTCGGATCAGCAACTTCTGGGAACTGAATGAAACTGGAGAGACCCGTCGCATTATTTTGTGCGTCATTACCTACTTGCTTAGACTATGATCAGTTCGATGCAGTTTGACCTCATTGCACTCGATTTCTCAACCAAAATTTACGTAATTTTTGTTGCTCTATTAATTCCGCCTTAATTAAAAAACCACATTGATTGCATTTTGTTGGCGTGGGAGATTTTCAGAGCTTCCATTCACTGCACGTTTCATAAATACGTTTGAATGGAATATTTATATGCCAACTCTCCTCCCCATTTCATCTTCATTTTCTTAATATTTACTCAAATCATTTTAATTAAAAAAACGTTTGGTTTTTTAATAAGTATATGGAAAAGATAAATGAATCAGTGCTAAAAGCAAGGCTGAAATTATTGCTGCCGACACCTCTATCAATCTTGCATCGATTTAAAAGTTGCTCATTTTCTCATAATTTCATTTAAAAATACTATCAGATCAAATCCTCGGCAATAGCTTTTAGGAACTTTTTTCACAGGTAAAAAATGGCAAAAAAAAACAATGTGAAAAACGTTCATCCACTATGATATCTAAATTAGTTAAATAATTTGAAAATTTAATGATAAAAATAAATTTGACATGAAAATGAGAGGATTTTAGTTTGTCAGCGGAAATACCGAACACCATGTTACATAAATTTCTCGACCTGGTAAATTAGTAATGGATCTAGCTGTAATCACAACAAACTGTTCAAAGAAGATTCGTATTTTTCCGTAAAATTGGGGGAGTAAATTAATTAACCCAATATGTTACCCGTTTCACCCAACCCAGTAGTCAAGACAACAAAAAGGAAGACGAAAGGCGCGGTAAAAAACTAATTTGGAGAGAAAACTAATCAATTCTTACTACTCCTGATTTTTAGTATCTTTCTCACTAATTGTATATTTTAATTATTTTTAATGCACATTTTAAAATTATGTCAGCGTATTATTAACGTGTTAAAGAGTTAAGATTGTAGAAACTGAATAAATACATTGCGCATATAATCTATAACATCTTGCATATTAATTTATTATTTTTATTATTTTTAATGCACATTTCAAAAATTATGTATATACATTATAACGTTTCAAATAATTAAGATCGTGCAAATTGAATATATACATTGTACATGAAATAAGATTATAATGATAGCATCTTCTATAATAATACATTTCAAAACCATATACAGTAATTATTAAGAATGTACAAATTAAATAAGTACATTGTACCCAAACCAAGATTTACACAATACATTATATAGAATATACAGTTAAATAATTTTAAATACACACTTATTTATAAAGATATTATGCTCATGATATTCTGAGATACTGTAATCGGTAATATTGTAATTTATCATTACTTGGGTACTACAACTGTAAAATTCAAAACTGTAAAAAAGGAAGAAAAAAGTGGAAAGAAAGAAAAGGGCAGGGACATGTGATAATGAGATGCCAAAGAAACAAAGGGACAGCTGCTTGGCGTGAAGAAATGCATCGCAGACACAATTTTTTTACGGAAGAAAAGACCAATCAATTCAATACTCAACCAATTTTAAAAATCACATTTTACATCCAAGTCCCTATACTTACAATTTCTCCCATTCCCACCTCAAAACAATTCAAAATTCGCCCACGCAGCGCGCCTTGAAAGGAGAGTTTCTCCACAACTTATAGGCTTTTAAAGCGAGAGAGGAAAAAGGGATTTGGAATTGCACATTGCATATGCAATCCAGCATCAAGATG
>JAULKK010000011.1:990454-1018649 GCA_032355705.1 Rubia peregrina
AAATACAGTGTATTGATTTTTTAAAAAATAAGTAGCATTTCCATAAACTTATGGATAGGGCGCCTATCAGGAGATCCACTCCATTTCAATTAGTATGTAGGCCCTATTATCATCATTGAGATATCATTAGATTCTCTGCATCATGTATTTTTTAAATATCACATTTTAATACACTGTTAATATAAGTAACTAAAGTTATCGGTAGTCATACATGACCAAAGAAATTTACCTAATTAAAAAGTGCGCAGATTCGGTTGGGATGAAGGGTGTAGCTGGTAGGCATGCAGTGTGCACTTTAGCTCAATTCGGTAAATTTTAACTTGATCTCTGTTTGATTTAGGTTTTGTTAATATTGTAATTAAATTAACCTAAATTTCATCAAATTAAATTTTTATTAAGCTGAATTGAATTGAGCGTAAATACGATAAGCTCGGGGAAAAGGGATTTAGTTCTGATCATTTATATTTATTTTTCACTATCTTAGTTTTTGGTTTTATGGAGAATTTTGTAGTTTGAATCTGTGCTTTAGTAGGCTATTTGGGTATGTATTTATGAGATTTACTAGAAATGATGAAAAAGAAAATGATGCTGTATTAAATTCATATGATTATGTATTCATTACATGATATATCAATTTCATATGATATATTTTTACACATTATATTGTATTAAATTCCTCCGATGATATTATATTTATGTCTTGATTGCCTAATACATTTAGTTTCCCTACAAAAAATGTTTCATCTAAGGAAATGATAGTTTGGTAATTGGTATTGATCCGACAGCAGGTGTCTCACGAATAATTTATTTTTGATGACAACATTTTAGGTAATCTATCATGAGAATATGGCATTTGATTGTTTGCAAAGTGAAATTTTGAACAGTGGAATGCAAATCAACTCTCATTAACAGTAGATTTTCTTTTGATTATCGTTCCCTTTCCATCTTCGTTGCTCCTAATTGGAGAGTTTTGTTCACGTCTTGACTATTTTCTTATTTGGTCTGAAATTTACGGTGGAAATTTACCCGCTCATTTTAATCTCCCACATTTAGCTAAAATTTGGCCACATTAACAGCATACATAAATATTCGTACGAAAAGGTAATATGCACATCAGCATATATGAATATTCGTATGAATATGTGATATGAATCTTTAACAGGAACAGAAGTAGTAGATATTTGAGTTTTAGTGTTATGTTTCGTATCAAACAGCTAACAATTATCAGTTCACCAAATAAAATTAATAAAGTTAAACATCTAACGTAAATAACTAGTTACTCGGTTAGTCAAATCAGTTAAACGAAACAGTTAACTGCTAAACGCCATCAATCTTTTGCCAACCAGAGCCAAAGTAACACATGAATAATCTTGGCTTTTTCCCCTTTTCTTTCACATTTAGTATTCAGTGTCCAACTGTCCATGCTTGTGTGCTAATTATAAAAGAGAAGAACGGAGCCAGTGTACCCTCTATCTCATTTCAAACTACAATTTAATTATTTATCTAGTAAAAAAAATTTAACTTTGATAACAAAATTGAATTAGTGTTAAGTATAAATATTAATAAGTGATACGTTTTTAGATTCGTCAGCATATATTTTCAAAATATCAACTTTTCACAAATTTTAATTGTGGTTGATAAAAAATATATATTATAGGTCAAACATTTTTTTAGTCAACTGTTGAAAATCAAAGTGTGCACGGAGTATTTAGGAGCCGGGAAAGGTTAATCTGGCCTTTTTAACTGCTTTCCTTTGTCCTTTCATGACTCTCGTGAGTTTATGTAATATTCTGTAAACTTTTAACAATTCCAGCTACAAAACTGGTCTGAATCAATGCATAAAAATTCGCAAGTATTTTTTCCTTAATTACTGTCAACAACTGGATCGTCTAACAGGTTATTGACAATGTTCCTCCAAAAGATATTCTTGAAAATGTTAGTTCAGAAAGGTGGATTTAAAATGTTGTCATATTTATATGGTTGTTGGGCTACTTATTCTCCACTAATAAGTTTTCGATTAATTAACTCATTAACGTGATCAGGCGTTTGTTCCCAACCATACCAACATTTTGTTCGGTAAACGACCTAAAGAAGATCTCGTGCGGCGCCAAATTTAGTTTTTGAATCAGCCGATTCCGACGTCAATTAATTTTTACTGTTAATTACTGGGGATACGAAGTGCACTGCATACTGATAATACCATATACGTATTGTTTATGGAGATTGGAAGAGTTATTTTTCATAATCACATTCTCTATGTACACATTCCCTCGGTCCTTTTATTCGCACTTTTTGGTCGACTTTCTCAGATCATGTGTAACCACTGATAACTATGGTTACAGATCCTACAATATCTCGCGTGATAGCCAGGGGCGGATGTACACTATAACCAGTTTTTTTTTATATAAAATTTTTACCCTTGAAATTTTTTTATTATAAAATAATGCACCCATCATTTATCTCCAAATACAAAAAAAATAGTGCACTCCACCAATATATATAATTGGTGCACCCCGTATATAAATTTCTAGATCCACCACTGTTTGTAAGTATACCCTGCGGGCTAGACGCTGCAATTTCGTGCATTTATACTGAGTTGGGCGAAATCCTCAGTTTAAATAAAGATTCGATATTTCGCAAACCATAGTCTTCACAAGGAGATTCATATCAGTTGGTATCAGAGCCATGTTAAAATATCCTTGGCCGAAATTTTCATCAGGGGTTTTGAGTTTCTGTTTTGAATTTATTGTCAAGATTTTGTGTTAAAATTATAAACTCATTCGTGTCTTATTCTAACTGTTTTTGTTTGATCTTTCTTAGCTGGAAGGTTGAATCTTGAGTCAAAGGTCGTCGAAGGGTCTGAGAGTTAGAATACTTCGGTATTACTATTCGCCTTCACCTTTTCAATCGAGTCAGGAGGACATTGAAGGGTCTGAGCGTTAACAAGTATTATCCACATTCACCTCTCTGTCATTTTTGTAGATCTAGGTAGCTTAAACAGTTTATGTGCTTGCGATATTTTTCGTCAACTCTTCTGAAATTTTATGCATGCACATAATCCTACTTGCTTTCATTCTCGTTCTTTGATTCCGTAGTCTTTAATTGTTCTTGATTCATGATTACACGTATAAAAAAGAGTCTTTTGTGTCATATTTTTTATCCTTGCGATCTTGAATACCTCGAAATTCATTCGAATCAAGATGAAGTTGTCACAGATTTCTTTTCCAAGTTTTATATAGGCTTAAACTGTTCCAAAAACTTTTCAAAATCAAAACAAAGGGGACAAGAATTTTGGAAAACCATATCGGAAATTTGGGATTTGGAAAAATCAAATTTGGGGTCAATTTGTAGTTTTCAGAAAGTTTGGGGCCATTTTGTAAATTTCAAAATTTCTTGGGGTTTACACTGCTGATTTTTTTTGGGAATTCAGAATCTGAGATTGTGTGAAAATTTTGAGAAAAAAGAGCTGAATTTATAGGTGGAAAAGAAAGGAGAAAAAGCAAGAGAGAATAAGAATCCAATTCAAGAGAGAAAAGGGAAAACTAATTCCTAGTTGAGAGCGGAGAGCGGAGATGTTGAATTTCTAATATCACACACAATCAAAACAGCACATCAATTGCACACTTAAGCATGAAAACACCACAAGCATCAGACACTGAAATTAAAACATCACATACAGTAATAAAAAAAACATCAATGTATGAAAATAAAACATCACAATAGCACATATAACATGACTGACAACTACATTGTGAAACATCAAATAAAGTATTTAAAACATCAACCACAGTATCTAAAATATCACATCTTAAAAATAACAAAACTTACAAATCCTACTTCCTTCTCGATTACACCAACAGTGGGCAAGCGTTCTTAGAGATCTAAAAATAGCAATAACAACACAAAAATTAGCACAATTCGTAAAAAATACCTAAAATATCACACACAATCAAAACTGAACATCAATTGCACACTTAAAACACTACAAGTATCAAATACTAAAATTAAAATATCACACCAACAAAGATAATAATACTTAAAACCTAAACATCATACATAAAATCTAAAACATCAACAACAGTATGTAAAACACCACACCTGCAAAATAACAAAAATTTACAGATCTTCTTTCCTTCTCAATTGCAGTAACAGTGGACAAGCATTTTTAGACATCTAAGAAACAGCAACAACACCACAAAAATTACCACAATTCGTAACAAAACCTTAAGATATCACGCACAATAAAAAACAACAAAACTGAACATCAATTGCACATTTAAAACACTACAAGCACTACATAGTGAAATTAAAACATCACACCAACACGGAGAACATTACTTAAAACCTAAACATGAAACATCAAAAATAAAACTTAAAACATCAACAACGGTGTTTAAAACATCACACCTGCAAATAACAAAAAAATACAGATCATCTTTCCTTCTCGATTGTAGCAACAATGTACAAGCATTCTTAGACATCTAAGAAACAACAACAACACAAAAATTAGCACAAATCGTAACAAAACCATAAGATATCACACACAATCAAAATTGAACATCAATTGCACACTTAATCATGAAAACACCACAAACATCAAGCGCTGAAATTAAAATATCACATCAACACTGATAACATTACTTAAAGTCTAAAACCTGAAACATCAAGTTGAAAACAAGAAACATCAATACATGTACCTAAAATATCACTTCTGTAAATTAAGAAAACTTATGAAGCCTCATTCCTTCTCGATTGCAGTAGCAGTGAGGCAAGTCTTCTTAGACATCTAACAAACAGCAGCAACAACAAAAATATTAACACAAATCAGTAAGAACAACTCACAAAACACAAAAATAGAGAAATCCTTAAATATTACTCACTATAACCTACACAAACCCTAGAATATCACATGAACCAAAGAAAGTAAACAAAAATAAAAAAACAACAAAATATGCACAAAAATCTGAGAAAAAATACATTACCTTCGAAGATAAACACAAAACGAAACTCATATTGTGTTCGGCCGCCGGAAACCAAAGCTATACCGAAAAATTTGCCGAAAAACTCCAAAAATCTCAATGAACCAGTGCGTGCAAGAAAGGAGGAAGAAAATGAAGAGGAAGTGCAGTTAAGTGGAAGAAAACGAGTTCGAATTGAAGGAATATGGAAGACAAATGGAGAGAAGAGAGAATGAGGTTTGCGCTGGAGAGAGGAAATGAGATGAGAGAGAAAACTTCAAAAAATTATAAGAGGATAATGAGGAAAAATTGATTTTTATACCTGGATTTAAATGTAAATTAACAAAATTTCACATCCAATCCTAGACTTTTATAAAAAAAATCAATTTGAAACCTCATTTGCAATTAAATCACTGGTCTCACTATGAGACGGTCTTATACAAGACTTTGTCCAAAATTATATAGATCCCATTCTTTCAGATTTATTTTTTGCCAAGTTAAAAAATGAATACATTAAATGTTATAATTAAAGAGTCCGTCTCTTGAAAAATGGTATTTTCATATGTTATGGAAAGACCAATGTTTAAGCTTCAAATTTTTAAAAAATAAAGATAAAATTTTTGGGTTGCATTAATCGGGTCATAAACTTATAAATATTTCACGTTGCATAATAAATTTTAAATATTGCAACTAAAATCTTTTACTTTTGTATAATCTAATAAACTCTGTCTTTTCATAACCCAATGAAAAGACAATATTTATCAAACTTTTACCATAATTAAATCGAATTAAAATTTATCAAATTAAAATTTATCAAATTAAATACTCCTCTGCCCCAACAAAATATGACACAATTTCTTTTTTTCTTTCATCTAAAAAAAAGCATACTTTAAAAATTATCAAAAATAATAAAGAATATATTGTTAAATTGTCATAATGTCATTTTTAACTTTCACAACTTTCAAACTGGACCCACAATTTTTTAAAAATATTAATATTATTTTTCCATAATTATTCTCTATCACATTACCTTACATAAAAGAGTGAGCTAAAAGTAAATGCGTCATTTTTAAGGGACGAAGGTAACATAACCTATCAAACTAAAAAAAGAAGAATATAAAGTCGGAAGAACAGCCTTACTCGTGATATTCATTTGGAAAACATGGATAAAATGAAGCACTAGATCCACGGATGAGCTAGTATGGATCTGGAAACAGCAATTTTCAATACTGAGCTACTGTAACTAACTTTATTCTGACACTCTCTCCCGCGATCCAATGCTCTTCCCTCCCCAATCATTTTCATTCCCATTATTAACGCCTGAGATCGCCTCCCGCCGAAAGCCGCTTTAACACCGGGCCCCGCGCTAATAAATCCCGCCGCCACGTGCCAACCACCTCCCACTCTCCCCCACCTAAATTCCTTCCCCGCGCCCATTCCTCCCTCCGCCGCCGCCGTCTATGGAGTCGATTCTGGCGCGAGCTCTGGAGTACACGCTCAAGTACTGGCTCAAATCCTTCTCACGAGACCAGTTCAAATTGCAAGGCCGAACTGTGCAGCTCTCCAATTTAGGTATTCAGTAGCTGTTGGGATTGAGGATTGTAGAATGTGTGCGGTGTTTATCGGAATTCCGTGTTGCCTTTTGTTTTGTAGATATCGATGGCGATGCTTTGCACGCGAGCGTTGGATTTCCACCGGCATTGAATGTTACCACTGCGAAACTCGGAAAACTCGAGATCATTGTATGCATTTCTGCTGTTCTTTACGGTTTTGAGCTGTTGTTTAACTGTTTGTAGATTCTTATGCGCGATTGTTTTGAAGCTTCCATCGTCTTTGAGTAATGTGCAAGTGGAGCCAATTGTGGTGCAAATTGATAGGCTTGATCTGGTTCTGGTGGAGAATGACAATTTTGATGATACTGCGAGCTCCGGCAGGTAGGCCTGTAGAGTTGATGAGGTGGAGGTTTTCTGGAGGTCTGTATTCCTTCTGATCTCTGTATTTTTGCTGTAGTGCTCAAACATCAGCCAGCTCAACGAAGGGCAGTGGTTATGGATTTGCTGATAAGGTTTGTTTCCTTGCTTACTATGCTTATTTATTAAGTATTGATTTTACATGTGGTGTTCACATCTGCTTCCGGATCAATATCAAGTGACCTTTTGGTTCAAAATAGCACGTCTTCCTGTAGTTACATTTCATTTGTTTCTTAGCTAACTATCTTTCAATGAATGGCACTGCATCATCTATATGGCTCCTAGCCCCCTACACCCATGTCCAAGTTCCTTAGGCTTGTTATGGTGTTCCTCAGATTTTTCCATCTCTCGGGGTTCCCAGTTTGTCTAATCCATTAGTTACTTATTCTTTATAGTTTTCATGTTTGTCTGTAGCATTTTTATAGAGCTCCTTACAATTATCAACGAGAAATATAGAGCACGGAATAGCCTCAGATGCTGCATGCACAGATTAAGTTCACAGTCTAGACTTGTGTTCTTGAATACTGCTTCCAGTTGTACTTCACCTCACAGTTCACATTAATCCTCTGAAATAAACAGATTGCTGATGGAATGACAGTGCAAATTGGTACTGTAAATCTTCTTCTGGAAACTCATGGAGGTGCTCGACGTCAAGGTGGAGCTACTTGGTATTTATGAGAATCTATTCACTTGTTTTGTAAATTAGGTTCTGTCCACTTAATCTATGATTCATTGCTCTTATATAATTACTCGCATATATTCATTATGCTGTTTAGGCTTGTTTACGAGGAACTTCAAGGGTCTACAGGGCAGGGCAATACAACAGAGCACATTTTGCATTTTATCACTATTTTATCATTCTCAACAGGCCTCTTTATGTTTCCAAACCACCATTTTTACGTTTCTAATACATTTTAAAAAACTTCAAAACATAGATATGCCAAACGAGATGTAATTCAGGCCCTTAGCATCTCTAGATCCCTTCTGAATTCATGCCTTTTTTTTGGATAATAGGTTTCCTGTGGTAAATTCCTATGGTATCAAGGACAGATTGGAAACGTGTCAAAACAGACTTTTACAAAATTTATACATTGGACCCTTGGCATCTATTGGTCCCTTTTCAACTTATGCTCCTTTTGTGGGTTATCTATTGGCTTTCTGTGGTAAAATCTTAAGGAAGACATCAAGGAAAATTCAGCCCCCTTCAGTTGTCTTAAATTAGAGTACCGTGTCAATTCACATGGTATTCCACAGCTACTAAAGGTTCAATTTTCTAAGATTCACAGTTGAGGTATTTTTGGCTGGTCAGAAGGACTCAGGACAATTGTATATGCCTATTCTTTTCTAATTGCTTGAGCTTGTTATAGTCTCTGTCACAGTGATTTTACGTTACTAGGAATCAATGAAGTTCTGCATACTATTCTTGTTGCTGGAATGCTATTCCTTAGTCATCTATGTTTTTAGTTGATCTATAGAGTTAAGTTTGTAACACTGCAATGTCACTGTCTTCCAAGAATTACTAAAGTGGGTGTTAAATGCAAATGGGTAATGGGGCAGCACCTACAGAAAATCAGATATTTTTAAGAAAATAATTTAGCCTTTAAGTCTATTTTCATAGTAACGAGTTTGAGAAAATTTTATGTTACTGCTAATCTAGAATTCTTTCCATTTCTTCTTATTTAACCAGGGCACCACCAATTGCATCTATAACCCTCCGCAATCTTCTACTCTATACCACAAATGAGGACTGGCAGGTTATCTTCAATGCCACTTTCTGCTTTGTATGTTTTTGTAAAATGAAATAACTTGCCTGAGAAAGATACTGTAACAGGTGGTAAATCTAAAGCAGGCGCGAGTTTTTTCCAACGACAAGAGTTCTATTTACGTGTTCAAGGTACTTTTTGTTCATGTTGCTTAGTCGAATTCTAAAAACTATACACAAGCGGCCGCTGACCTCAAATATGCACCAAATTGGTTTTTATTCATTTATTCTTGTAAATTGATTTCGGTGTGTTTTGTCCTTACCATCAGAAATTTGCAGTTTATTTATTTATTTTCCTTTGGTTGCAGAAACTAGAATGGGGCTTTCTATCTGTTGACCTCTTGCCTCATCCTGATATGTTTTTGGATTTAGCATCCTCTGAGGAGGGTTCTAGTAGTAAAGATGAGGATGGCGCAAAACGAGCATTCTTTGGTGGTGAACGTTTTATTGAGGGAATATCAGGAGAAGCTTATGTAATATAAATGAGCACCTTATTCATTTCTTACTTTCTTAGATAACTTTATGCTAAGGACTCTGTTGAAGAATCTTTTCCTTTTGCTTATTATTTTTACTCTATTTGATTATGACTTCTGTTAAAACGTTCAGATAACAATCCAAAGAACTGAACTGAATAGTCCCCTTGGGCTTGAAGTCCAATTACACATCCCTGAAGTTGTTTGCCCTGCTCTGAGTGAACCAGGCAAGTGTTATATTCCCTTGCACTTTTGAATTATCTTTGTCCGGCCTTTCATCTAGCAGTGACACTGTCATACTGTCTATACTCTGGGCAGGGTTAAGAGCTCTTCTCCGCTTCTTCACGGGATTCTACGGCTGTTTGAACAGAGGAGACGTGAATCCTAATGTTCAAGTAAGAGATGTGGGTCCTTTATTTTTCACAGTACATTCGTTACTAACTATTTCAATATATCGAATAATTTTTTTTAAGAGGTATCGATTGAAACATGCTTCTCTACAGCGATCTACAGAAGCTGCAGGACGCTCTCTTGTCTCTGTAATCATTGATCATATTTTTCTCTGCATAAAGGATGCTGGTTAGTTTACATATTTTTGGAGTTGGTGGAAGTTTCTTACTTTTTCATGATTGTCCATTTGATGCTTGTGAAACGAAGCTGTCCGGCTTAGTGGTCATAGTTACTTTTTGCTCTTGCTAGTATTGGTCCCATTTTGAGCCTTTTCTCTGGGATGCTAAGGATGAGTTTTTTTAAAGAAATATTAATTTTGTTAAAGACTTTTAAGTGGAGTCTTCTTAAGGGTTTTCTTTAACTTGCAGAATTCCAGCTGGTGCTGCAAATGCAGTCACTTTTCTTTTCTCGGGTATGCTCTAATTGTTGGTTGCTTGAAGCTATACTCTACATTATTCATTCCTGAGCTCTAATTAACCCCTCTTGATTCAGTCCACATGACTTTTTCTTAAGTAAATGATAAATCATCAGGTCCTACTTCTTGCAGGCTAGCATCTCTGATGGAGAAGAATGTAAATGCTTGACACAGGTTATGGTCGGTGGATTGTTTTTGAGGTCAGTGATATAGTGTAATTGCTTAAAAACTTCTTTATTTTAACTCCAAAAACATGACTAAGAGGCCTCAGGCCTTTTATTTGTCTCTGTGATGTTTTATAATTATCGATTTCAAACGGCTGATAGATTAAGTCCACTTTGAATGATTTTCAACAGCTGTTTCTTTGCGAGAAGATAGTATTAGACATTATTCATATTCTGTGATCTTTTTCTTAAATGTATTAAAAATCCAATTCACACTTTAAAGTTCTCCTAACCAGGATATTTTGTTCTTATAATACAGAGATACATTTTCACGCCCTCCATGTACCCTGGTGCAACCATCGACACACGTCTCTTCAGATAATATTATGCCCGTTCCTGACTTTGGTATGTCGTAACTATATATATTGTGGCTACAGTCAATAATTAGCTTTTGATCTTTGTAGACCTATCATATAATATGTTGTTTCTATTTTATTGTTCGGTACAGCTGAAAATTTCTGTCCACCAATTTATCCTTTGGGAGATGAACGGTGGCGTTTGAATATTGGCGTCCCTTTACTATGTCTTCACAGTCTTCAGCTCCAGCCGTCTCCAGTCCCACCTAATTTAGCATCTCAAACAGTTATTAACTGCCAGCCACTGATGGTAAGCATTTGAACTAGTTTTTTAAGGATACTATCTGATCATTTTCTTTTATGTCCTTGTTCTAAATAACTTTTGTCGTTTCGTTTATCAGATCTACCTTCAAGAAGAATCCTGTCTGAGAATAACTTCTCTCCTAACTGATGGCATTACAAGTGGTCCTGGTTCTGTTTTACCCGATTTCTCAATTAGTTCCGTCTTTTTAAATTTGAAAGGGTTAGATGTTACGGTTCCTCTTGATAGTCAGGAACAAAAGTATGAAGCCGGAAGTCGTCTCTCTGGTTCACAGGGCTCTTTTGCTGGAGCGACCCTTCAAATTGAAAACTTGTTCTTTTCCGAATCACCTTCATTGAAACCCAAGTTATTAAACCTAGATAAAGATCCTGCATGTTTCTGTTTTTGGAAAGGGCAACCTATTGATGCTAGCCAAAAGAAGTGCATGAGTGGGGCTACACGCATCAGTCTATGTTTAGAAACCAGCAGCAATGCAGATGGACCTTCAAGCATGTGGACATGTGTTGAACTAAAAGGCTTTTGCCTTGAAGTAGCAATGGCAACTGTTGATGGAAGACCGTTAACAAATATTCCATCCCCAGGAGGTATTGTAAGAATTGGAGTCTCTTGTGAGCAGTTTTTGACAAACACTTCAGTTGAGCAACTATTCTTTGTGCTAGATTTCTATGCATATTTTGGTCAGGTAAGTGAAAAGATAAGTTTAGTTGGAAAAAGAAAAGAAGTTTTGGAATCACGAGAAGAATCCGTTAGTGGGACACTTATGGAAAAGGTTCCTGGTGATACTGCTATAAGTGTAGCCTTGAAGGACCTTCAGCTAAGGTTTCTGGAAACGTTTTCAGCGGACAGTCACGGACTACCTTTGGTCCAATTTGTTGGTGAGGATTTATTCATTAAAGTTACTCATAGCACCTTGGGTGGTGCCATGATGATCTCCTCTGTTATACAATGGGAGAGTGTTGAGGTTGACTGTGCAGATACTCAGACTGACGATGATGCCTTGGTGCTGACATCAACTGAAAACATGATGGTGTCAGGATATGTCCACCCTCCACTGAGAGCTGTCTTTTGGGTGCAAAACCGGAAAACTCTTCATTCAAATAGCCATGCAGTTTCTGTTCCATTTTTGAATGTAAGGGTGGTCCATGTGATTCCATTCAATGAACGGGATGTGGATTGTCATAGTTTAAGCATCTCGGCTTGCATTGGGGGTGTCCGTCTTGGAGGAGGAATGGGTTATGCTGAATCTCTTCTTCACCGATTTGGAATTCTTGGGCCAGATGGTGGTCCTGGGGAGGGTCTGAAAAGGGGGTTGGAGCAATTGTCTGGTGGGCCTTTGTCAAAACTCTTCAAGCCATCACCCTTTGTGGATGAGTTTAGAAATAGTATGAAAGGTAAGCCTTTACTTATATATTCATAGAATGGTTTTTGGTATGTTTGTTGTCCTGTGTTGACTTTGCATTGTATCTATACAGATGCAAATTTTGAAGATGAAAAGGATAACAGCCCCCTGCAATTGGGTGTTCCAGATGATCTGGATGTAGTAATAGAGTTCAAAGATTGGTTATTTGCTCTTGAAGTTGAAGAGACAGCAGAAAAATGGCAGATCAATTCTAAAGTTGCTGGCCGAGAGGAGAGGAGCTGGCACACCACATTCCAGAAAATGATTTTAAAAGCGAAAAGTAGCCCAAAGCATGTAAAGAATCAACAGAGAATATCTGATGAAATTCAAAAGTATCCTGTTGAGTTGATCACGGTGAGAACTTCACTCTTTGTTGGGGTAATGGTTTTCTGCATTTCCAGTCTATAGTTTTTATAGATCTGTGAGACAAATACAGTAAAGTTAATGCCAGGTGCATAAATTAAGCCTTATATCATGAAAATTCTTGTAGGTTGGTCTGGAAGGTCTGCAGATATTGAAGCCTCTGGATAATAAAGGAATCATGGGAAACGATGTACCTGAAGAAGGGCAAGAACAAATTACTGGGACATATGGAGTCAACGCTGAGGTTGACATAGGAGTTTCCGAAGATGAAGTTGATGGCGAGGGAGCCAATTGGGCCGTAAATAACTTAAAATTCTCCGTCAAACACCCGGTATAGTTATTTTGACTTCTGTTATAGCTATCATTTCATGGACTTTGGGTTTTCATGTGTCATGTATTTTCAATCTTAATAGATTGAGGCAGTCGTGACAAAGGACGAGCTGCATTATCTTGTCCATTTGTTGAAGAATGAAGTAGAGTCAATGGGCAGAGTTGCAGCTGGAGTCCTACGGGTACTTAAACTAGAGGGATCGATTGGCCCTACAGCAATCAATCAACTAAGTAATCTAGGTAATACTGAATTCTTATATAATTTTAATTATTATCTATCGAGTTACGCTGTCGTAAATTTTAACTATACAAACACTCCATTTGTATACAGTGGAGGTCTTTATAGGTGAGCAGAACATACAGTTATAGCCTTTAAGATATAACAATACTGCAGTTTGAAGGGTGTAAATAGCTCGTGGGTTTGAAAATTTTCAGGAATCGAAGGTTTTGACAGGATTTTGACCCCAGGTAGCCCCAGCATGAGATCGAGCAGCAGCAGTAGCCCTAGGTTTAGACCGGGCAGGAACAGTTTGAGCTCATACACCAGAATAAATGGTGGAGCCCAGAATTTAAATCTGGACTCAACATTGTCCTCTCTCGAGGAAATGGTCTTGGATTCAAAGGCCAAATGCGCAGCTCTCACCTCTGAGATTGGTAGCCCCGAATTTTCCTCTGAGAATCTCGAGAACGTGAAACAATTGAGTCAGAAACTCGAAAGCATGCAGAAATTGCTGATTCAGTTCCGGTCTCAAATTTAAGTGTGCGATGTCCTTTGGGACAAATAAATCCCCACCCATAAACCATGTCCATTCTTTATGTAGATATCAGATCCAGTAAAATTACATGTTGAGGTGAAGTTGGCAAATGTATAAAAGCATGATGTGCATGAGGATTTTTATCACCCCTTGTTTAGGTATAGAAAGTTTTGTTGGAAGATGATGGAAGGTGATACTTGAGCCTACAAGAGTTAACTAGCTACGCAAATGTAGGCCTATGAGTTGGTTGTATCGAGATTTTTTACTACTACATTGTTGTCATTGAAACAAGGCATATCAAATCATTTGAAAACTTGATAAGTTGCACAACAAATAATGCACATCCTCCTATTGACATGTCGAATATACACAAGTTAGGTGCCGAGAGATGAGACATAAATTATGCCATCCGGTTTCCTAAGACGATTTACTAGGCCTGTTCAGCTGATCTCCTTCAGCAAAGCACAAATTCTAAGGTACATCTTGTCATGATCATTCATCCATGGCAATCAGTAATAACTCAAGAACTTGCGACAACATCCCAGCGCCAAATTGTACCATCCTCACAGCAGCTAAGAATCGTGCTGCATCGTTGAAATGTATAACGTGTTAACCCAGACAAGTTCAAGAAATTGAACCAAGGTGTAGACAGTGGGATCTTACCTTCCATCAAAAGACACTGCAGTCTGTCTAATTGGGGACCTCGATTGAAGGTGAGACATCCTGAGATTCGTATTTTGTTAATTGAAAAAATCAAATAAATATAACATAATCCATGTACATAAATGAATTGTCAAGGGATTGCACAAATAAACGAACCTAGAAATGAGAACGGGAGGGCTGGTCTGAAGATCCCATACAAAAATCTTTCCCTCCCGGTTTCCTGGAAAAAAATAACTAAGGTCATAACTCTGAAAGAGAGAATAACTTTTCGATCCTAAGGAAATGTTTAAAAGAAAATGAAATCACGTGGGGTATATGACGAAATCAGCTACACGTTTCCTAATGAAGCCGGAAGTATTTGAGATGTAGAACTCTGAGGTATTCAGAACTCGTGCTTACCTAAAGCTACAGCTTTGTATTGATAATCACAGGAAAATTTGATGAACCATATATCACACTCAGGAACTGGATACTTCTGAAGGATGTCAGCAGAGCCCTGAAATGAAGTCATCATACAACTCATAAACAACAGTCATTGAATGCCCGTAGAAACATCAGAATATTGTCTCTATATCCAAGTATATTTATTAGAAATCTTCTTACCTCCCCAGGAGAGTGTTCTTTCATTTTAGGCTCCCACAACACAATTTCGCTGTCAACGCTCTGAAGCAGAGGGAAAAGAGTGTTAGTCCAGAAACAAGAGACAATTCAATAGGTCCAAATACTACCACACAAGTCCTATCTATTTCGACCATCTTTCAAAATTAGATTGGTGATTTAAAGAAACCTACAGATTCAACCCTAGCTAGTTTTGTAAATGTTAACTCTATATAAACCACAAGTTAACAGAAGATTTCCAACTTTATATGAAACGATGGCTGCAGATTAATGATTTGAAATAGCTACTTGATAAGCCGGAAATACTTGATCCCCAATATTCATCCCACCACCATTAACTATTGAATCAGCTATAAAGAGAGGGAAGCAGGTGCCACTAAGCTCAATTCAAAGTTGAGCTGTTACCTTAGATATAATAAAATCACCAAGCCACCGATTGCAGTCAACGTAATTGGAGTGCACTGAAGCTATGAATGTCTGGACCAAAACTAATCTAAGGTCAAAACAACAAACATTCAACTAAATAATAGAACCATTGGCAGCAGCAACTTACTGGAAACTGAACATATTTGGTTGGGAATTTGGAAGGCAGATCCGTCCAAGTAAATGACTTCTCCACGTACGTCCAAAACTCTGCAGCAAGAGAAGTACAATGCATTGGTGACATTAACTCATTTTGTTTTGTTCTTCAACATAATAAATTCAGTCACGGAACACAATCACACTTTGAGGCTAGCATATGCAAAACTCAGTTCATCATTTAAAAAGCTTGAACTTGTGGTAGAAAACACCGGACTCAAAAGATATGATAACTTAAAGAAAGCATTAATGCCAAAAAAGCTGCCCTTATGAACTAGGAAGAATTCCCCAAGTGCCACATTCCATAGAAAGGGAAAAACAAGTCATAATATGGCATCATATGGAAGGGAGGGGGGAGGGGGCTGCTCCTAGTACCTTTCATTGACCAAATTTTGACTGTGTTATCCATTCCACAGCTAGCAATACGGTAGATGTCAGAGGGATGAAAATCCTGAAATATCAGCATAAACAAATTATATATGCCAAACCTGGGAACTCCTGCACTAGCCTACGCAAAACAACGAAGAGGATTCACAATAGAGGAAGGCATATATGTTTCATATTAAATACAATACCACACTCAGGACTTCATTTCGATGACCCCCTGCTCCAGCAAAAATTAAGATGCATATTCCAGTTTGAACATTCCACAGCCGCACAGATTCATCCTATAACAATCAGCATGCTAAATGAGTGGCATTCACGAACTCATGATTAATAATTTCAGCTGAATACGCATTAGCATCTCATGAAGGAACTAATTGATAAATCAGATGGATTTGAATAGACCAGTTACACATGTGCTATCATTGCACTCACTTTGGATGCTGAAATCACTAGTGATGGCTTCAGAGGTTGGGTCCTGATCTCGTTTATTGAGTCCCCATGACCAACGAAACTCTGCAAGCACAGAAGCATTTAATTTGAGAAGTAAAATTTAAAGAAAACAACTCCCTGACACAAACATGATAACACATCAACCAGGCATAGTAAGAACCTAAAGTAAAGCATTTCTTGATGCTCAGACCGATCAAAGTTGGGAGACAAACCATTTCTTTCTCATGCAATTCTCAAGTTATCATACCAAGACTACATAAAAAAGGGAGTCCAGATAATCTAGATATTCAAGAACAAATTATCGCGTCCAATACACGTCCAAAATGAGATCAAGATGCCATATATTCCATTAACTGCAAGCCAGGTAACAAAGATTAACTAACTCATGTACGACGATAAACTACCTTATGTATCCTCTCATTGCCCGCATCAATGACCCTTATTATGCCATTAACTCCTCCGGCCACCAACAACGGTTCACCATTAACATTACAAGCCCAGGAGACAGTATAGAAAGATTCATCCTTCTGATCTAAACGGCATTTGGAAGCACCACAGCCTCGTAAGAATACACTCAGTAAAAAAACCAAGAATTTGACATTCAAAAGTGCTTACATCTTCATCAATGTAAGACTGCAAAACAGCAATAACACCGCCTTCCAAACACTGATACACAGTCACCTAATAAAAGAGCCACACGAAAAACACATAAATCTTTAAAAAAACAAAAACCCAGAATCAAAAGAGTTCAAAGTTAGCATCTTTATTATCTTATTCCAATAATCAAACCTACATGAGTACAATTCATTTATCTTACAAAATTGCAATAAAAATGGTGTCTTTATTCAAACTTACGCGATTGCCGCCAACGGTGGCGAAGACATTGAAGAAGCGGGAATCGATGAAGTTGAAAACGACGGCGTATATGGGGCGCTTGCCTTCTTGGAGCCGATTGGTGACCCTGTACTCTTTCTTCTTCGAGTTTGTTAAGGATCCCACCACTGGTTCGAGACCTAAGGAAGTTTTCGCCATTTTCTGACGATATTTATTTCCCGATCCACTGGGAAGAGGTTTTTGAACTGAAATTGTAATTTATGTCGTCCCGTGAAGTAGAATTTCACTTGTAACATTCTCCTTTTAAATTCCAATTTCTAAAACCATTTTTCATAATACAAAAGTGGTGTAAATATTATTTCGAGAAACATAGTACTCTATCCGGTCCTCTAATTATGGCCACATTTGACCACAGTTTTTTTCATGTCATGTTTGACTATTGATAACTTTTGTTGATACACTTTACAGTTTACAATAAGGCGAATGAGTTCAGGGGCCCCTGAACTATCACCATCGTTCACCTTTCGCACCTCAATTTCTTTTTTAACACTTTTGACCCTTCAACTAACAAAACTGCTAAGTTGTAGTCCTTCCGTCTGGTCAAAACATTAATTTCGGTCAAAAAACGTCAATTTTGAGGGTAAATTAGTAGTTTCCCTTTGTTCATTTTCCCCTTTTCCCTTTATCTATTTTCCCTTTAGCTTTTGCTTTTCCCCTTTTATTTTCTGCCCCTTCCTCTTCCCGTTTTTCCTTTTCATTTCTTCCCCTTCCCATTTTTCTTTCTTTTATGCGCCTTCCCCACTACCGACTCCGTCCACCGGCCATTAGTTTTGGCATCTCGTGATCGCAAAGAGCTTGCAAAATACTCACCATGGGTCCCACCTCATGGACTTTGTCTGGCCGGTATCGGGTACAAGGAAGAGCATCTCAGTGTTAGGTTGATATCCTTGTAAGTTATTGATTTCATAGCAATCAGTGTCAGGTTTTCATTGACATTGTTTGTTTGATTAGGCTGATTTTATCTTTCATTCTTTCAGTTATGTACGACCATTTCTGACTTAATATTTCCGTGTGACACACCCTTTCAGTTGCCGACTGAATAATATTTTTTTGTATTATAATTTTTTGGGCCTGGAAATTTGTTTGTTCTTCATTTGTGATGAAGATAGTGTTTCTCAAATATTTTCAATTCTTTGAATTGGACATTCTTTTATAAATCAGTTTTTTTGTCCCGCCCCTTTCAAATATTTACAATGTTGTGAGGTTTCACAATTTGCTCAACTGGAGAGTTTCAAATGGAATAGAAGGATTACATAAGCTTATGCAATGTTATGTATAACATAATCTCTAAATGCACATCTAATATATTTAGAAGTATTATCGATAAAGTTATCTTGAAATATTAAAGTGCTTTTGTATCGAAACAACTCATATATAATAATTTTCTCATTGCACACGAAACCTTTTATCAAAGTCACAAAAAACAAAGGAAAAAAGGGTATATGTCGGTAAAACTAGGCATGAATATAGCATTTTATTTAGTAGAATGGCCTTTCCTAACTCTAAAGTCGATGGATTTCAACGAACATTTTATCAAGCTTATAAATCAGTGTATATCGTTAGTTTGATTTTATTCCATGCTCAATAAGCAATGTTTCTGCAATCTCGGACCATTAAAAGGCATCAGACAAAGAGATCCACTATCACAACCTATTTATTTAATGTGGGGAAGTGTTATCTCAAATGTTCCAAGATAGATTGAGGAGAAAATTGCTACTGGGACTAAAAATAGCAAAATCAGTGCCAACTTGCTCTTCGCTCACGATGTCTTAATATTCAGAGAAGCATCCACCCATGAGCTGCACACTTGAAACAAATACTACAAGATTATGAGAAAGTGTTAGTCCAAAAGGTGGAATATGAGAAATCATCAGTCTCATTCAGTCCAAACATACAAGGGAAAATCAAAGAAAGTATACTTTCCATTATGGGTATGACGGAGTCGAGAGTACCAGATAAATATTAGGGCTTCTCAACTATCTTTGGAAGATCAAAATAGGTTTCTCTAGACTCAATCAAAACAAAAGTTTGGAAAAATATACAAAGGTGGAAGCATAAACAAATATGAAAGGGTGGAAACATATTCTTATAAAGTCAGTTCTACAATCCATGTTTTGTTTTGAACTACCATATACACTAATAAAGGATATACAAACACTTTATGCTAAATTCTAGCGGGGAAGCTTGAATTTGAAGAAGAAAATTCACTAGTCAAAGTGGATACATTTTTGTACGCCAAATGGAATGGGTGGCTTGTTTAAAAATCTGAAACAATTTAATGTAGCACTATTAGGGAAGTTAGCATGGCGTATTCGGACAAACCCGATGCCTATGATCGTAGAGGCAAATACAGGGCACATGCCATCATATGCCTGGATATATATAATTGCGGGAAGAAAACTACTACCTCTGTCCCAGCCAAAAGTTCATATCACATTTTTGCACAAATATTTATGCATGCTGGTGTGGCCAAATTTCAGTCAAATGTAGAGGATTGAAATGAGCTGGGCAAATTTCAGCCACAAATTTTAGCCCAAATAAGGAAATAGTCAAAATGTGAACCTTTAGTTGGGACAGACGAAATTGAAAAATATGAACCTTTTGGCTAGGACAGAAGGAGTATTGACTAAGGGAATTCAAAAAAGAATGGATAACGGTGAAAGAATGAGGGTGAAAAATGACAAAGGACTATCGAGATTAGGGCTAGCAAAAATGATATCATTGTCAGATATTTATCATGAGAGTATCACTATCAAACAATTGATGATTGAAAATTGAAGATAGTAGAATTTAGATCTCATAAAGAATACATTCAAACTAGAGGAAGTTAATCTCAGTTTAGCTATGACAAGACCATATGAGCATCAAGAAGATTGATGGACATGGATACCAACTGCAGATGGTATATGCTCTGTCAAATCAGGTTATAAAATATTTGTTAATTAAATGTATTTTAACAATGCAAGTAGCTATCATCTCCTCATTGGACAGCTATATGGAAGCTACATGTTCCCAACACAATTTTCCATTTCATCCGGATGCTACGAAAAGATCAGCTCCCTTTTGCAACGAATCTCAATCAAAGAAGAAGACCGAGTGAAAGTCATTACTTGTCATGCACGGATGAAGCCCCGTCTTTAGAACATGAATTCTTCCATTGCCCCCGTTCTCCCACCAACTTTGGTTTGCAATATATGTATATGATAAAGTATATCGAATTCAACAACAAAATATGATTCTTTGGGTAACAAATATGCCCATTAATCTGGATAAAGATTTGATGACACTTATAGCGATGCTGATGAAACACTTATAGTTCCATTGGAATAAGGTTTTGCATGATAAAACTCACTAGCTACTTCCATCTCATTGTGCTTAATTCTCTCAAACAAACAGGAGGAATAAAATATGGGGGAAAAGCAAAATTTAACAAATGAACCAATGAATAGTGCTACTCATGCAGACATGCTAGTGATTATTTGCAATTTGCCAACACGGTATCTTGTTTGATGCAACAATAACAAAGGACTTCACATGTTTTGGATGGTTCATAAAAAACTCACAGAATGATAAATCATGAAAATATGGTGAATCAACAAGAATAGATCAAATTCTCATAACGCAACTCATTAAAGCAATGAACCTTAAAACATGCATTTATTAAATGTATCGAACTACAATTATACCTGGATATAGTAAGAGGTGACACACAAATTCTAATCAAGGTCATCCAAAAAGAAGGAGAGAATAAACCATATTATGCACTGATATCAAACTATGGATTCCATGACAGACAAATTGCGTATCACATAAACTAACAGAATTTCCAAAAACGAATTGCGTGTACTTCCACTCATGGAGCTCAACTCCAAAATTTGTAACTCATCATAATTCTTAATGAAATACAAATATCATCTTTAAAAAATAAATATTTCATAACTTATCATATTTCATTCATTTGGAATTCATCTCATGCATAAACCATATTATTGTTGGATAACGGATAAATGACTAAAAAGAAAACATAAAACATGAGCTTTTAATAATTTTGATTCGAATCAAATTTAAGAAGTACAAAAGTTCATGGGTTGAATTACAAATAAAAAAGAGGGAAGAGGGGAAATCCTCCGCCTTTCTGCTTCTCCGGTTGAACCCTACCTTCCCTGTTGTAGTGGTGTTCTCCATATTCGTCAATTGTTGATGTTGCCATGGGAACTTTCTAGATATGATTGTTTTTATTCTTGGCAAAATTCGGGTTTGTAACATTACCTATCGAATTCCAACCGGTTAGTTCAAAATTAAACTATCGATTCTTCAACACTTGATTTGAGTTCGCTGAGTAAGAACCACCGCATCTTTCAAATACCTCATCAGTAAACTGTTTACAGAGATAGGTTTTGTTGTCATCAGAAAAGCCGCGTCAATAAACTGTTTATGGTGGTGGTTCTATGTTTTTGTCGAATGTTATAATTCCTAATGCCGGGTTGCTATAACATCTAGCACTTGCTTATGACCTAAATCATATAAAATTTATTTAGACCAACTCAAATAAGCATATTCTTTACTCATCAAAGATGTATTTAAATTATAATACATCAATTAAAAATCATTAAAAAATCAAATAAAGTTAGTTATTATAATGTCAAATTAAAACACTTTAATAAATCTTAAATTAAAATAGTTAACATTGAATAAATTACTAGAATACACGTCAAAATTAAAATAGTCAATATCCTATGAAAACACTAAAAATACATATGAAATTTAAAAGGTTAAACATCAAATAAAAATATTAAAATTTATATCAAATAGTGAAACATTAAATAAATATACTAAAAAATACATCAATGTAAAATTGTTAAAAATCTAATAAAAAATACACTTCATTTAAAAAATATTTAAACATAAATTAAATATTACGTTAAATAAAAACAATAATAAAATAGAATATTTCAGCATCAAATAAAATACTAAAATACAAGATCCTTATAAATATCAAAATACACCTCAAAATTTGACACTGGTATCGAAAAAATAAAAACACCTAACATTAAAATTTTAAAATCGAACTCAAATTATTGAAACATCGAGATATACACTAAATAAGAATTTATTCGATATTCATGTAAAAACGACACTTTAGAAAGTTAACACATCCATCAAAATAAAGGTACAAATCAAAAGTTAAACCATTGAAACCTATGGTTATGTGTTACAAAATAATGTCAAAATTCTAACATATAAAAAATAAGGTCAAATTTCAACTTTAATTTCATCAAATTTTGTTTTGATATATTTTATCTATTATGATTCACAAAGTATAGATTTAGACCAACTAACCGTTAGATTGAGATATTTTATGATTGATCTAATTATTAGGATGATTTGATGTTTGTTTTTATTTATTGTAAGGAGGCTCTTATAAATTTTAAAAACTTTTAAAATGTAGAGTAAAGTGCATTCATGCCCTTAAATTCTTTGTTTAGTGCACATATGCCCCTCAGTTTTTTGAAAGTGCACATATACCCCTATGGCCTTATAGCCGGAGACCAGCATTTGAAAAACTGAAGGGTGTGTTTGCACAAACAAGGAATTGAGGGTATATGCGCACTTTTAAAAAACTGGGGATATATATGTACTAAACAAGAAACTGGGGGCATGAATGCATTTTACTCTAAAATGTATTACAATGTATGGATAATAGAAATTTGATCTTAAAATTTATTTAAATGAGGTTTTTTATGATTGATCTAACCATAAGTAACGTAAAGTAACGGAGAGTTTCTCATGATGATTTATGAAAATAAGCAGAAAAAAAAAATCAAAACTGACATTTCAATCCGGGTTTAAGCTGCACAAAATGCAGCAGATAAACTTATTGAGTACCGACACCAAGGAATTATTGGGTACATTTTTTTTTGTATATTTTTAATATCTTGAAGAAAAACCTTATAAATAGCTGCCATGCAAAGTGCAGAAATGAGCAACCTTATCCTAATCAGCCCAGCTGAGTTCAGTCACTTCACTTCCATGGCGTCCAATGTCATCCAGCTTATCAGACATGCATATTATTTCCATTCAGTTCATTCTCAATCAAAAACACCATTATCTCTACCCACCTTGCATCCCAAGCACTCAAAACCATCTACACTGAAATGCTCTGCAGAAACCTCCCCCGTTTCCGAACCCGATACCGAAGATTCATCGTTCCCTTCCCCATCTCCCAGCTCACTAGCAACCACCAGCCCGGAAAAGTTCCCGATCGAGAAGCGAAGGAGGTCGGAGATAGTCCGCGAGAGACGGCCGGGGACCGGCCTGGCCAAGCCCGAGCCCCCAAACTTCGAGATAGGGTGGAAGAGGACAGTTCCCATAAACACTGAGCAGCCTGTGGGGTATGTGGTGATGGACTTCTTGGAGAAGCTGGAGGGGCTCATGGGGCGGGAGTTCGGGTCGGTGGACCTGTTGGCGAAAGCTGGAGAGATAGTTGCAGAGAGAGCCCGGGAAGAAGCTGAAGTGCTGAGAGATGAAGGCAAAGTGGAAGAGAGGATGGTTACAGAACTGAGCAGAGTCTTGAAGCTGATGGAGATGGACCTGTCCATGGTTAGAGCTGCAGTGAAAGAAGAGACATTCAATGAAAGACTAGAACAGGCTAAGGCTAGATGCAGGCAAGCTATTCTCGTTGCTAAATCATTTTAATTCTAGAATGGATTGGATTGTGATCACTATATCTATCTAGGATGTTTGGTTTAGGGGAGTAATCGGAATAATTCCAATTCGTAATGTTTCTTCTCTGACTTCCTCTCTTTTGAGAGCCAAGTGGCAACTGATGCAAAATCCGACATGAAGATTAACACAGGTACATGTAAACCCTTAACAAATACAGATTCAAGAGTAGGTCAAGCATGAAAAAGAAAATAACAGGTCATGCTAATCGACCCAATTAACCTAATAATGGAATTGGTGAGCTTCAACAAGCAAATATTTAAACCCGAACATGCCCATGAAACAAACCTGATTGACAAGCCTACTTATGGTGTAATGCTTTCAATAACTTGACATTTTACATCACAGAAGATCAGATGCCATACATGGATGTGTCAACAAGCAGAATGATATAACCTAAAGGGCTAAAACAAATTTGGAGACTAAAGTTTATCTCAACAAAGTAAGGGAGCATGATTATCCTTTCATTTTCCTTGATTTGCTACACAAAAAAAGTGAGCAAGCACAAATGCACTTGCAGAGAGGTTAGGCTTGCTACCCTATCTAACCTTTTAAATCCTTAACAAATCAGTGGCACATGAAGAAAGATTACATACCTTACATTCATTTCAAACCAAGTCAACTTTTAGATGCACCTTCCCACTTCTTCTTCTTCTTCTTCCCTTCTGAAGACACAGCCCTCCTATATGTTTCCTGACATGCTTGGATGATAAGTTTAACATGAGGATCATCGTTCGGTATTTTATCCAGAATAACAGAAGCAGATTTGTGATCTCCCAAAGCTAGAAGGGCCTGATACATCCTCATGTAACTCATGACATTGTAAGGAAGACCAGCTGCCTTGTACTCTTTCCAAACCAAATTACAAGTTTTCAAGTCCTTGGCACTTATACAGGCTGCAAGTAGGAAGTCAAGACTTTTCCTTGAAGGTGGAGTGTTGAATTCCTTTTTAACAGTTTGAAGCAAGTCCATCGCAAACTGCATATCAGTTGGCTCGCTCTCAGCAATCTGGCAAAATAACTCATCAAACATGTTTCCTGCAGCTTCTTCATCCATGCCACGCTTCTCTTTTAGTTGCTTCAGCAAATTAACAGTAGTGGTTAGGTGTTTGTGGCGAACGCAGTACAGAATGACCCTGTAGCAACCATCGATCCAGAAATCTGAATTCTTCAATTCCTTGAGTAGTTCGAGCAATCTGTTTACTTCTCCTTTTGATGACTGGAGATGTTCAATCAAACAAATGACAGACTTTGGCTCCAAATCACAGCCAGCTTGCTTCATTTCAGAAAAAATGTTAAGAGCATCTGACATTCGCCTGTTTGAAGCAAGAGCAGAAACAAGCACACTTCTGATTTCGTTAAAGCTCTTAACTGGTACTCGTCCATCCAAAACTACCTGCTTAGCCTTCTCAAAGTTCCCACATGCAGAATATGCATTTATGAGGGCCATGTATACGTGTTTCGTGACATAAACTCCAGACTGCTTGATTTCTTCATACAATGTACCTATACCCTTCTCATTGTTGCAGTTAGCTAATAGATAACTGTATGTCTGAGCATCAGGCTTGACATCTGCAACTTCCATCTGTTTGAGCACTGTCACTGCACCATGAACGTTTTTCTCACGAAAGTATCCAGCCATTAGGATATTATATATGCTTGCTGTTGGGATCAAATTCAATTTCACTAGATCCCCTATCATACCATATGCAGCTTCAAAATCTTTCATTTTCACACTCAGATGGATCATCCTCCTGAAAGTCTCTGTATTTGGTTTCAAGTCATGACAACATATCATGGAATAAATACGACGAACCAAGGTGTACTCTTTGCTGTCGTCACAGGCATCCAACAACAAATGTAGTGTACCCAGAGACAAGGTGTATCCAACTTTGAACATCTCATCCACAATATCAAGCGCTTTGTGTACCTTGAGCAATGTACCACAACGTCGAATCAGCTTCTCATATATCCCCGACAAAGGCACCAGCTCTACAGTTGCATGCAAAATTTTGACCTTAGAAACGACATCTTCAATAGGCAAATTCGGGTTGCTAACTGCATAGTCAAAGATCAAGCTTGAAATCTCGTCGACTCCAATATCATTTACTTTTAATGTTGCCAAGAACCTCTCGGCAACAGACTCCAGTGAAAGGTTCCCCAATGATTTAAAAACTTTTGTCAGATGCCCCATTGATGAAATCTTTGTTATGTCAAAAGTATCTAACAGAGGCACAAGCTCCTTCTCCCAGCCACCATCACAAAATGCAAGAAGATAACTTTGTAAAATGGATGACTTGTCTTTGCCATTATACAATGAATGATTATACAAGAGCTCCTGTATTTTTTCTTCATCTTTGACTTCAATGTAAAGAAGCATCTCATAGTAAGCCAAGCTAGGAAGTGAAGCTTCATCTCTGAGAAGCTCGCAGAAGAAATGAAACTCGGGAACCAAGCTGCAATCAACAAGATACTTCAGGAAGGGACCATAAGACGCTTCTTGTATTTGGAATCCCCGTTCCTTCATCAACTCAAAAATTTTGTAAGCCACAAAAATTTGATTCAGTGAAACTTCTTCATCATCCGTCTTCCTTGCAGTTCCAATGCAAAGCTGTATCAAAGCATTGAATTCCTTCACTCCAGTTTCTCGTCCCAATCTAGAAAGAACACTAATAGTGGCATCAGGCCCCAACGTCTTCCCACACATTGCGACTAGCCGGTCAAAACGAACTGAATGGCCTGTATTAAAGATCCACCTCTGCTTTCGCTCCCTGCAAATTAATTTTCTATTCAAGGGCACGTTCTTGTGAGATGCCATTGGGTTCCAAGGCAAAACCATAAAGGTACCATAACGTTTACCACCTCCACTATCCTGATCAAGTGGTTCCTCCTCATCAAAATTTGGATCACCTGCATTATCGCCAAGCACACAAAAACAGATTTCAGTTGAAAACTCGAATCAGAAATCTGATCCTCTACAATACTTTTGTCAAACTATATTCCGATATCTAAAACTCCGACAAGTATAGTCTGAATTAATTTAATTTTTATAAAAAAACCTAATTCCTAACAAATTATTAGTGTGATATAAGGAAAAATTAGCCAATTAAGAGTAATCAGATACATAACGATGCAGAAAACGGAAGCATAATACTTTGCTTACCGCGTAAAATCGAATATATGTCCGTGGAAAGCAGCTTGGCAGATTCCTCTGCGAGCATAAAGCAGAAATCAGATAATAAGCATATTTCATAAAATTGAAGCAGAAACAAAACGCAGAATTCGTCCTGGTACCGTTATCACCGTCAGCGGAGAAGAGGAGCCTCAAATTACCGACGCCAGTGAGATCACCGGAAGCACTGTTGGAAGAATGCGCCGATTTCGGTGACTTGTAATTGAGCAGCTGCTGGCGAAAGCTCTTGGAGGTGGAGTTGTCGATGGAGGAGAGGTACTGTTTCAAGACAAGGTCCTCGGCGGAGGCGGGGGGCGGGGCGAGCTTCTTTATGGCTCCGGGGGTGGAACGGAATAGATTGACGAGGCTTTTAGGTGGCATGGATGTAGAGCATGGGGAGTGACTGCGTGGTGTTTGATGAAATGCAAGTGTGTGAATGAAGTTACTCACTGTGTGACTGTGTGAAAGAGAGAGTATGAACGCAGTAACGGACTGAGCATCGTAAGAGCATGTACAATGGGCTCAAGTTTGGGCTCAATTCTGAAATTGGGATAAATTTGAGCCGGAAAATCTTTACAGTGGGGCTCAAATTCGGGCTCAAGTTGGATAGAAGAATTGATCCAGCTGAAGAATGGATCCGGCTCTTGCCTTGAAAATGTCTGACACGCCTGCCAGCCCATGTGACCATCTTGCCTTGAAAATTATTCACCAAAATTTGTAGTCACATTCCATGCATGTGATGCAGTATTGTTAGTAAATTTTGTAGACAAAATTTAATGCATGTGATGTATATTGTCTTATTTTAGTTTTTTTTCCGGCCAATTCAAAAATAAAATCTAATGACAATTTGAAATCCAAATCAAAAAAATTTAAAAGTCCGATTAAAAAAATTATAGGTGTATTATTAAAATTAACGTTTCAATTTATTTCGTTAGGTAAATTCATTTGAATTAAATATGAAAGGTAGAAATAATGAGTAGGATAGAGAGAATC
>JAULKK010000011.1:1046571-1074572 GCA_032355705.1 Rubia peregrina
ACTTTAGAACTACTACATGTGGCATAATAAAATTTTAATATTGCAACTAAGACATTTTACATTTTATTATTCTAATTAAACACCGTCTTTCCATAAGCCTATGGAAAGACGGTCTTTCCCAAGACTTTGCCATCATATAAACATAAAATGTACTAAAAATTAAAATTAAAATAACTTCAAATAAAAAGATTAATTTAAAAAATTTAAAAACATGATTTATTAGCGGTGGGCGGGCAGCGGTCGTCGGCCGTAATCCAGCGGTGGTCCGACACGTTTCCGGCTAGTTCTCGATCGGATTCCTGCCAATTTCTGGCCAAACTCCGGCGAAGTTCCGTCGGACGATGGTTCTCATCGTATGGTTTGCATCCAAAAATTTGTACTTATGGCTCACATCGCATGACTCTCATCCTATGACTTGCATTTAATTTTTTGCCTTGTGGCTCGCATTTGGATTTATGAGAATTACAGATGCGAGCCACAAGTACAAAATTGTGATGCGAACCATACGATGGATACCATTAATTGCCAGAATTTTTCCGGATCATGGCCGAATTTTGGCTGGAAATTGATCGGATTTCGATTGGAAATTGGCTAGAAATTCGCCGTGCCACCATCGAAAAGTCACTGGCCACCACCTGGCGCCGGCGACAGCCGCTATATTGTCACCACTAATATAATTCATGTTTTTTAAAATATTAAATTAAACTTTTCATTTAATTTTTTCATTTAAATATATTTTATATTTATAAATTATATATACATGGCGTATATCGTAAAATACAAGGCGTGAAATAATAATACCACTTTTCGACAGGGTCCTTAGGAAGTTTAGCATCTTACCTCTCTTTTCAAGTTGAGACATTCCTTCTTACTTCCCATGATCTCTTAGATTGTCCCTAAATAAAATGACACATTATTTATGAAAAAGTAAAATGAGTGGTAAACATTGTATTGGGAGAGAAAAAGGTAAATTGAGTGGATGAAAACTTAAACTTTGCTGAAAAGGGAAGGGGCCATTATTAAAAAACCAAAGAAAAAGAAGCTAATGTTAATAGACCGGAGGGAGTAAATGATCTCTTCAGCTTAGTAACAGTTGACTTTTTGTCACTTAATTGTTTGAACCTTTGGATCCTGACTTGAGGATGACTAGGCTGATCTTTCCTTTATTACAACTAGGGGTGTTCAACCGGTTGGTTTGTCGATTATTCAATTTTTATTTCTACCGATTTATAAAATTTTATAAGGAACCAAATAATTGATCGATGATGTTGTCAGTTTTACTAGTTCGGTTAGTATCAGTTTTGGTTGATGTGTCGGTTATTACCAGTTACCATATATGTCATTCATTTAGAATTAAAAATATAAATCCATATTTATACTGATTAGTAGTTAGAGCCGCAAAACTTATAATAAAAGGGAAAAAATGTATGAATTGAATAATTGTGTTGCATAGGAGTTGAATATTTTTTTGAATTAATATTAAAATTGTATCTCGTCGATAATTATTAGTGTTTGACACAATTATAAGCTATATCGACTTTTGTCTGCATGATTGTTTGCTTTGTGCACAATTATTATTTAAACATATACGGGCTAATAATATAAAATTTAAAGAATAAGTTTATTTGGTTTAGTAATTTAAACTTTTCTTATTGGGTTTGTGATCAAGGCCCTAAGTTTAATGAATTAATTTTTGAGGTGGAAATTAATTAATGTACTATAAAATCTCTTATCGATTATCCGGTTAGACCGATTACTAAATAATAAAATCGATAAACGAATCGATTAACCTACATAACCTACATAACCGTAACCGACATTAACCGATAAACTGAGTTAAATACCGATTTAATTTTGATCGGTTATCGATTTTCCATTTTTTTGAACAACACTAATTTACATCGTTTGACCCGTACCTTCTCAAATTTCACTACTCCCTCTGTCCCAGCTCAAATTGCAAGGAATCAAAGATTTGAGTGTTTTTGTCACCTTTGATGATCAGAACTTTGTTATTCAGAACAAAATTTCCAAGGCAGTCGTGGGCAGGTGCCACAATGAAGGTGGTCTTTACGAGTTGGATAGAGGCGACGCAGCTCTAGTTTCTCATCTGCAGCAGAATAAATGACGTGCATCTTAAGAGCTTTGGCATGCTCGCTTGGGTCATACGCCTACAACGGTCATTTCTAGTTTACAGAAGTCTGGTTTACTTTTTGTTTCGTCTTCATTGCTTAAACTGCAGACTTGTGCCCCTTGTGTTATGGCTCGAGGTCAACGGTTGACTTTTGTTGAGAACCATAAACGTGTTGTGCATGTACTTGATTTGATTCATTGTAACTTATGGGGTTCTTCCCTTGGTTTATCGACGAATGGTTTTTCGTACTATGATTTATTTACGGATGATTTTTTTCGCTTCACTTGGCTTTTTCCACTACGTTGTAAGTCAGACTTTATTGATACTTATCTCCATTTTGAGGCATTGGTTGAGAACCAATTTTCATCCAAAATAAAGGTTTTTCAGATTGATGGTGGTACGGAGTTTCTGAACACTCGCCTACGATCTCATTTTACGCTAAGGGCATCCATCATTAGATTTTGTGTCCCTACACACCGGAACAGAATGGACGCAGAGCGAAAACACAGATATGTTGTCGAGATGGGTCTCACGATGTTGTTTCACTCGCACCTGCCTATTTCTCACTGGGATGATGCTTTTGCCACAACTGCCTACACGATTAACCGATTACCCACTCTTGTTCTTCAGGAGTTTCTCCTTATGGGCTTCTCTATGGTCGCGACCCTATCTACTCAAAATTTCATCCATTCGGGTGTCAGGTCTTTCCTTTTGTCTTCCCTTATGCTGAGCACAAGTTGGTTCCCCGCAGTCTACCGTGTGTTTTTCTCGGTAATAGCTCCCATTTCAAGGGTTTTTGGTGTTTTGATCCGTCCACTGGCAATGTCTATATCACTCGCTATGCTCGCTTTGATGAGACATACTTTCCTTTTGCCACGTCCTCTACTTCGGTCTCAGGCTCTCTTCCATCCACGCTTGATGTCTCGGCATTCCTTGATCCGGCCTCCGAGTCTCCATCTCCGTCGCCTTTCCGAAAGCATTCTCTGCCGCCCTGCCTTGCCTGTGCAGACTCGGACTTGAACTCTTGGTCGTTAGTTCCACAGCTACCAGCACCGCCTCCTTCTCCGGTGCCCTCAACTATTCACTCTCCGGTCAGCTCACCTTCTCCAGTTTTTTCGGCCGGAACTTCTTTCGTTGCTCTGCGGAGCTCACGCCGCCGAGTTCTCTTCCCCAGCCTCGTACTCATCAGATGACTACTAGGTCAGCTACTGGGGCTATTCAGCACATGGATTACTCAAACATTATTGTTCACAGTCTCATTGTATATTTACTCTCTCAGTCCGAGCCCACTGATTATCGGACTGATTTTCAGGATCCAGCCCGAGTTTCTGCCATGGATGACGAGATGGATGCTCTTTGTAATCAGCAGACTTGGGATTTGCTGCCTCGCCCTTCAGATGCTGACATTGTTGGCTCCAAGTGGGTCTATCGGCTAAAGTATCGACCAGATGAAACTATTGAGCATCACACAACCAAACTTGTGGCGCAAGGTTTCTCGTCGATTCCAGGGTTTATTTTGACCACCATTTCAGTTCTGTGGTCAAAGCATCCACCGTTCGGACGGTTCTTGCCATTGCTACCATGCGTACCTGGCCGCTTCATCAGCTAGATGTCAAGAACGCATTCCTTAATAATGGTGTTCTTGATTCTCCGGTCTGCATGAAGCAACTAGTTGGTTACCGGGAACCTATTCATCTAGACTATGTTTGTCACTTGTGGAAGGCTATTTATGGCCTTAAACAGGCTCCCCGAGCATGGTTCCAGCGCTTCAACACTTATTTGACTCAGCTCAGCTTTTAGTGCAGCTTCGCCTACACGTCTTTGTTCGTCTTTTCCAGAGGGTCTGCCTTGCTATATCTTCTGGTCTATGTGGATGATATCATTCTCACATGCAATGACTCGAATCTCATTCGACGATTTATTGATCGGACACACCACGAGTTTGCGATTAAGGACCTTGGCGCTCTTCATTACTTTCTTGGCCTTGAAGTATCACCCACCTCTTCAGGTTACTTCTTGGTTAGACAAAGTATGCTTGGGACATATTGACTCGTGCAGGGATGTCAGCTGCTTCTCCGATCTCTACTCCTTTTGTGCCAGGTTCTCAGTTACACAACTCTACCAGTCATCCGTTCCGGAATCCGACTCTGTATCGTTCACTGGTTGGAGTTCTTCAGTACTTGACTACCACTTGTCCATTCTTGGCTTTCTCAGTCAACACAGTCGGTCAGTTTCTTCAGGAGCCCAGAGATGATCATTTTGCGGCAGTTACATGGATTCTGCGTTATGTTCTACACTTTGGCCTCACATTTCGTTCTGCTACTGCTCCTGAGGTGTTAGGGTATTCAGATGCTGAGTGTGCCCGTTGTCTGGAGACTCGTCAATTTACCTATGAATATGCTATTTTTCTTGGTGGGAATCTTGTTTCATGGAGTGCCAAGAAACAACCCACTGTCTCTCATTCTAGTACTGAGTCTGAGTATCGAGCCCTCGCCAACACTGCTTAAGATGTTATTTGGCTTACAAACTTGCTTCGAGACCTTCAGGTTCTCCTGTCTGGTTCACCGTTGCTGTTATGTGACAACAATAGCGCTATTTCTTGGCTCAGAATCCAGTTGCTCACAAACAGGTGAAGCACATTGACATTGACTATCATTTTGTTTGGGATTAGTGGCTACCGGCAAGCTGCGCATTGGGCACATTCCTACTACTCTCCAGATTGCAGATATCTTCACTAAAGGTCTTTCTCGTCTGGTGTTTGAGTTATTCAGATCCAAGCTTTGCGTCGGTGAACATTCGACGTTTCGCTTGAGGGGGGTATTAGAATAAATCAGTTAGATGATTAGATTAAATTTTATCTTGTTTAGAATTATACTTGGAGTAGTTTACTTTTATATCTTGTAATCTAATTATTCTTCTGATCATCAATAATAATTATTATGGAAAATATTTTCTATCATCAATTTTGCAAAAAGTACGATGATTTCACAAAAACCCCGCAGAAAAGTGAAAACCACCACTTATAACTTATTGATATGGACCAAACATTTGGGACTATAAAGAGTTGGAGGATAAGTAAGAGGACCATAAACTAATTAAAATTTTATATAGTGTCTGGGTAGATATAAAAAATTAACTGTGTGAATTTACCAAACTATCCCACTTTAAACTTCTTATTTGCTTTTTCAAAGTCAAACTTTGACCCTAAATATAAATTAATATAAATAATAAATATATCATGTAACATATTGTTAGATTTGTCTTGACATCTATTTTCTAAATATTAATTTTTTATGTGATATTATTATACATAATTAAATATATTTATGATCAAACATGCTTATTGAAGATCGTAAAAAAATATTTTGAAACTTAATAGTGGGACGGAGGTAGTATACACCACTACTCGACTCCACAAGTCTACCAGCAAGCTTCTTGTCGTAATTTTCTTACCGCTCGAAATTGCGGGCCCCACTTGGGCGGCCCTTCTATATTAACACGAGATCCGCCTCCATCTTATGTGCACTGACTTGCTTCGATTTTCTTCTCCTGCTGCTCAGACTTATCCGTATTTTGGGGTTTGCTCCGTTTCACACAGAGATACGACCCGAACCCGAACCATACCCCCAAAGCTCCTTGGATCAGGTACTTCTCCAATCCCCCTTCCGATCTCCGGTCCTGTTAGATCTGTGAAATTTCAACTCCTTGTACCTGATTATGGATTGTGTTTTGATTGTGCTAGAGTTTTTTTTCTTGTTTTCTTTAGGGATCCGTTTTGTCTGTGGTTGGATTTGATTAATTGCCTAGCCGTTAATAAAGCTGAAATTATTGTCTTACGTTCGTGTGGTGCTTGAATTTCTGCAGTTTAGACGGTTTCTTTGTTGATTGTTCGTAAGTTATGAGTAATTTTGGTTTGTGTGATGGTGAATTACTTGTGGATTGATTTCCTTGATGTAATTGGGGTTTATATTTGTGGTTTAGATTACTTCTCTACTAGTATTGAATTAGGATTGTTTGTAATCTAATAGTATTGCTCTAGTATGTTGAAACTTCTTAGGGTGTTTTGCATACTTGTGAATTATATAGTGGGGATTGAATTTCTTGATATGATTAGGGTGTTATGTGTCATCAAGATTTTGAGATTTAGTTGTGTTTAATTGGATGACTGTTAAAGATTGAATCTTTGTGTTGAGTAGGTTTGAAGAGTTTGAATCGTGAGGTTAACCTGTTTGACTGGTTATCTATTGATTGGAGTGACAAAGAATATCTGTTATGTTCGTTATGTTGTATTTGTGAATCTTATTTACCAGTTAGGAAATACGATACAGCTGCGTGTGAGAATTGGTTACAATTATGGCTTGTTATTGATTATGTATGTACTTTGCTTTCATGAACAGGTCTGAGCCTTCGAGTTAGCGCGGAATCTGTTACGAGTCTTTCTACCAAGAATCAAAGTTTCATGTCTGACCTCGATCTGCAAACTCCAGTTGCTGCTTTTGGTATGCTTTAAATGTAGATCTTTGGATTTACATGTGTGCTGAATTTGGAGTCTGTATGAAGTGATTTTGATGTATTTATCTGATGTTTGAGCAGATCCTTTTGCTGAGGCAAATGCTGACAACTCGGGGGCTGGGACAAAGGAGTATGTCCACATTCGTGTTCAGCAGCGCAATGGTAGGAAAAGCCTGACAACTGTGCAAGGTTTGAACAAGGAGTTTAGTTACAACAAGATTCTCAAGGACCTCAAGAAGGACTTCTGCTGCAATGGTACCGTTGTGCAAGACCCAGAGCTAGGCCAGGTATGCTGTTTTTCATCTGACCCTGTTGGGTTGCTATTGTTATTAGTTGATTATGGTTATTCCGATCCCTCCTTTTGTGGTTAAAGGTCATTCAGCTCCAAGGGGATCAGCGTAAGAAAGTCTCCGAGTTCCTTATTCAGGTGTGGCTTTGATGCTATTCTTTATAATCCATTTGATTTAGTTCTTTTCCCCCTTGTACAGTGTACACAGGTCACTTATTTTAGCTGGCTAGATTAGATAATATGCTTATGCATCCTTGTTTGTAATGTTAAATTATGCCCATCTTATACAAAACCACACATCTGGTAACCATATATGCATCTGATAGTATCAGTTGTTTTAGCCTTCTCATCATTTGGATCCTGTTGTTTAACCTCTGATATTTAACACGTTTGATTTGGTTGCAACAGGCTGGTATAGTGAAGAAGGAGCAGATCAAGCTTCATGGTTTTTAACTGTCGTGACAGTTGATATTCTCCAAAGTGTCAGTGCCAAAAAGCCTACTAGTATCATCCTATATTGTGTCGTGAAACCGAACGTCATAAGACTTTATGCTGGTGTGATTCAGTGTGTTTTTCTTCTCTCAGTATTTGGCTTGTAATGGGATGCATGATATTGCTGAAGTTTATGATTAATGATAGTTGCCTTTTTTGTTCCTCATTTAAGATTGCCCTTTTTTCCCATTATCTCTGATATTGTACCCTACTCTCCGTCCCACTATTAAGTTTTAAATTATTTTTTACGGTCTTCAATGAGAATGTTTGACTGTAAATATTTCTAGTTGTATATAATAATGTCACATAAAAAATTAATATTTGAAAAATAGATGTTAAAAGACAAATTTAACGATATGTCACATAATATATTTATATTAATTTATTTTTAGGGTCAAAGTTTGTAACGTTTGACTATGAAAAAGTAAATATGAAGTTCAAAGTGAGACATAGGGAGTAGATTGCTTCTGAAAAGCTATAGAACTACAAATTTGCATCACAATTTTATACACAGGAAGCCAAGTTAACACCAGTCGTTTTACAATTGCATTAATACATGATAGTTGGAGTTGGTTGCGTATTAAATTATTATAATGCAAGCCAAGTTGCATCAAAAGATGTTAAAAAAAGCAAAAGTTGCACGTGAAGCTGATGAACAAACGCAAAACAGTTGCCTTTTCATTTTAGTGTGATGCTCAACATCGAACAAATGAAGCCCATGTTCAGGATAGAAACAAGAGGTTTCAGCTCATAAGCGTTGATGAAATGTTTGATACTCCCCCGTCGTACTTTAAAATTTCTAATTGTTTTTTGCAAAAACTTTAAGACAAGTATATGTGTCATCTTTTTTAATGGGTGATGAGAGTGGGTCTACATAAATCAAATGAAATGAAAAGTTATGACCACATATTTATGGTAAAATATAGAAAGTTTAGAATTAGGAAGTTTATAGCGGAACATCCCAAAAAAAGGAAAATAAAAAGTTTAAAGTGGGATGGAAGGAGTAGAAAGGAGCCGAGTCTAAAGATTTCTCGATTTCATCGCCCGCACTCCCAAACATTCTTGCTTGTATGCATCCGTGTACAATCACCCAAAGATAATATCCGGATGGCATCACAAGGATTTTCGATTTCGGGTTGTGGAAAAGTGCTTCCGTCACTCCCAGTTTCTTAGTATGTGACATTATGAATCACATGATCACGAGTTTTTTTAGGGATTATAGTGAGACGGGTTTTGATGGAGTTCCGCCCGCACAGGACGAGTATGGATATAGTTTCACATGGGTGGGTGGGTATGGGTAACAAAATTGATACCCGCCACGGGTAGTGGGCCGAGTATGAATATTAGATCATACCCGCCCGTCCCACTATACCCGATATGTACATACTAATTTGTTATATACTAAATTTTTATTTATCCATAATGCACATGTTTTAATTAAAATATTTTCATATAAATATTTTCATACATTTAATATTTAAACTATTTATTTTAATATTAAAATTTAGGTTCATTTTGTAGATATAAATAGGGTAAGTAAAATGGATTTGAAGTGGGTATGAATGTTCAAGTGGGTGATGAGGCAGGGGTGAATTTTAGATTATACCCGCCATGGGTGATTAGGCGGGTATGTGTATAAAAATTTTAGGTGGCATTGAGATGAAACTACCATAATCCGTACCCGACTCGCCCCAATGTCATCCCTGATTTTTTTTAAAGTCCTAAAATAATTGTGAGTTTGAGTGAGCTTGCACTTAATATTGGTCAACGTCGACCAATGGTGAAATGTCGACCAATGGTAAAATGATCAAAAAATGATTGAATTTTTATCCGGTAAAAATAATAATTAAAAAATGCTTATGCAACTCATAATTCATTCATGTGTGATACTATTACCCTCTTACTTTACACTTGTTGAGACCACCAATGTTATAATGACCTATAAATTCTAGAATTTAATATGTTTATTTTAAAAAAGTTTTAGAGGTCTCTCGCACTTATTTTGTTTTATCTTTTGGCCAAATAAGCATATTATGGATGACATTAAACGTGCAGGGATGGCGATCTTGAGTGCTGAAATAACTTTAAGTTAGTATGAGCTTGCAACTAATGCAGATCAATGTCGATCAATAGTGAAATTATCAAAAAGTCAGTTTAATATGGGAAAAAAGGAAAAAAGAAAGTGCTCATGTAACCCCGTGTTCATTCACATGTGACAATATAATCCCTAATTTCTTGAAAATGCCTAATAACCTCAAGTTGGCATGAACTTCCAGTTAACGTCGATTAATGTCATTCAATGTTAACATGACCTCGAGAACCTTAAATTTAATCTGTTTTAAATTCAAAAAGGTCTGGAGGTCTCTTGTACCGATTCTGTTTTATCTCTTGGCCAAACTAAGTATACTACAAATATCCTCAAACGTGCAAGGATGATTGATTACACCCAATCATCCACTATATTTGTTCCTGACATCCAACTTCTCATTTTTGATGGCGTTCCTTTCTCCAATTCCACTCTTTACCGATTTCTTATTGGTGATATTTGATCATCACCAGACACGACATTGCTGACATTGTTAATACGGTGGGTCGATTGTTGCATTCTTCTTGGGATACCAAATATCATGAAGTTGCTCGTATTTTTTGATATACGCGGTACTCTTAATTATGGCCTGACCTTTCATTCCACTTCTGGACCTATAACAATTGCTGGGTATTTTGATGCAGACTGGACTTGATGCTCTACCTATGATTTTTTCATTTTTCTTGGTGGTAATCTTATCTCCTAGAGTGCCAAAAGGCAACCCGTGGTCTCCACTGTGAGTTCGAATACTGTGCCATGGCAAATGCTGTTGTTGTTTAACTTGTTTGGATTTGTCATTTGTTACAATATCTACTGTGCCATTGTCTTTTCCGTCATGTGACAACAACAATGCTACCTTTTCAACTAAAATTTGGTCGATGAAAAACGAGCAAAGCATTTTGATTTTGATTATCTTTCTGTGCAGGAGGTGGTTTATTCAGCCAAGCTATAGCCAAAATGACTGCAATATCTTCGGTTAACGGCACCAAACAAACAATTTCTATTATATGGTGCTTTGGAAGAAGGAGAAATAAAATAATGAATAGTTAATATTCAACCAAATATTACTATAACTTGAATAAAATATTTTCTTCGTTCAACTTTCTCAATTTTGCTTAATTATAAAATTGTAATTAGTATATAAATAATAATATTATTGTAATAAATATTATTTATTCTTTAAAAATTAAAATATTACTTGTCATTACTATACATAAATAAAGTTAGAGATGGTCCCTTGTGAGTAAGACTAAACTTTAGGCCGGGATCTTTATGCATATCTAATTATATTCTAGCTCCAGGGGGCCTATCTTTAATAATTTTATAGTGACCTATCTCTAATTATTTTACAGGGACATAACGCTAATATTTTTTCAGGGATTTTTTTGTACAATATTTTACCGCCATCTAAAACCAGCAAAAATTTATTTTAAAATGAAAAACTCAATATGATCAGCCAACTATTAATTATAAACATCAACAAAAAATAGCAGATAATCAACGAAAAATCATAAAACATCAACTAAAAAATTGCAGCAAAAATATATAAAAAACAAAATAAAAATCAAGTAATTTTTAAAATAAAAAAACGTCGACTACAACTAACAAAAAATAACCAAAAATCTTAAAAACATCAACAAATATTAAATTATCATTTTTTATACAAAAAACTACAAACATCAACAAATCTTAAATTATCCTTTTTTATACAAAAAAAACTACAAACATCAACCTATATCTTCCAAAAGCTAAAAACACAAGTGATTATCATCAAACTACACCCACAAAATGAAAAACGTCAATATAAGGAAAAGAACACTACAAAAAATCAACCATATCACCAAAAAAGCTACAAACATCAACCCCTATCACCTAAAACTCATCTAGAAAATGAAAAACATTAGCGTGAGAGAAAAAGAGAAAAAAAATCAACTAAAAAGCTACGATAGCTCATGAGTATAAATTATTCACTCTGAAAATCATAAAAACATCAACAATAAAAAACTACAAATATCAACCTACATAATCCAAAAGTTACAAACATCAACTCCTAACACCTGAACCTCATCCGAAAAATGAAAAACATCAACATAAGAAGAAAGACACTACAAACATCAACTCATATTACCAAACCCTCAGACGGAAAATGAAAAACATCAACATGAGAAAATAAAATAAAAAACTACAAATATAAATTCATATCACCCAAAAAACTGCAAAATATCAACTCATATAAATTAAACCTCACCCGAAAAATGAAAAACATCAACATAAGAGAAAAAACTACAAATATCAACAAAAAAACTACAATACCTCAAGAATAAAAATTATTCACATACTACAAATATCAATACATATCACCAAAAAAAACTTTAAAATATCAACTAATATCAATTAAACCTCACATGAATAATGAAAAACATCAACATAAGAGGAAAAAAGCTACAAACATCAACAAAAAGCTACAGTACCTCAAGCATAAAAATTCTTTACAAAAAAGGACGTGGTGAGATTTGATTTCAGGTCACTAACCTCAATGTCTAAAGCAATAACCACTATACCAAAAACTCTCATTGAATATACACTCAGTCAAGTAATATTTAACCTCAACATACACATCAAGAACATAAATTCTTCAAAATAAATGTCATAGAGAGATTCGAACCTCAGGCCTCAAACCTCAAACCTCAACAACAAGAGTACTAACCACTAGACCAACCAATCATTGTTGTTAAAAATCCTAGTCAAATATATATATATATAAATAAAATCTCAGCAAGTCTTTAAAAAAAGTAAAACATAATATTAAACCTCACCTCTCAGATGCCGAAGCTCAGCTCTGTCGCCGCCGCCGCCACCGTCCGTGGTTGCACGCACGATCTTCTCCTCCACCGAGGCGGTTGGATCTGACGCGCCTAAACAAAAATGCAAAACGCTCACCGTCGTAACGCCAGGCCTCGCCATCGTAACGCCACTCCTCTTTGCCTCACCGTGAAGCTTCGTCAAATCGGAGAAAATGCCTCTTCTCTTTGTGGTTGCTGCTCATCGCCGACGGAAGATGCCTCCGGTTTGCGGAAGAATCACTGTGAATCGGCACGACAGCGAGTAAGGGCACGACACGACGAATTAGAGAATCACTGAGAATCGCTGGAGAATCACTGCGAATAAGAGCGTTTGACGAGCTCATCGAAGGAGAAGAAACGCCAACGAAAACTGGCAGTTTTGCGATGGAAAACGTAGGCAAAGGCGGTAGAAATCTGGCGAAAACCGAGGGGAAACTGGCAGACAAAGCAGATCGATGAAATTCGGCAAAAACCATCAAGATTCCGGCGTGCGATGGTGGTTGCTGGTGTCAGGTGGCGGTTTCCGATCGGTTGTAGAAAAATAATGAAATGAAAATTCTGAAATTTTTGTGATATATATAGTAGTTTGATAATGACACAAAAGGTCCCTAAATTTATCAGCATATTTTAAAAAAACCCATCCCAAATTAAAATTATTATAATTGTAAAATAAAATATGGTCTAAAATTTCGAGTGCCTAAAACAAGATTTTGTGAGAAAGTTAATAATTGCTAAACAAAAAATTAAAAAATAAATTAAAATGGGATGAGGAATTAAGATCGTCCACAATGGTAGGTCCTTAAAACCACTTTTCTTAATAAGGAGCAACTCCTTATTTAAGGAGAACCATTGTGGAGTTTTAAGGAACACTCCTTAATAATGAGTTGCTTCTTATTTAAGGAGCTGGTACCTCCATATTTGTGCAAATTCCAACTAACAATTGATTAACACTTGGTATTGCATTTTTTTGTGTGTTTTTAGTTAAGTGTAAAATTAAAATGAAAAATATTCTTGGATACGTTACATTAATCCTTTTCCATATTTAAAATTTTAATTTAATTGGAGTGATTTTAAAATTTACTAGCCTTATAAAATATTTTGATGAAATATTTTTAGATAGATCGACATTTATCCGAAATTTGACACTCACTCTGTCCCAACATAATATGCACTTCTACTATTTGACAGTCAACACTGTCAACTTTTGACCACATATTTGAAATAATATATAAACAATAACATTATCGTATGTGATATTGTTGAATTTGTCGTAATATGTAGTTTCTATATGACAACTTTTTATTTGCCATTATTATACGTAGTTAAATATATCAACAGTCAAATATGTTTCTTGGAAACCGTAAAAAAGATTCCATGTAGTTTATGCTGGGACAGAGGGAGTATAGTGTTTATATTCCTGAAATTTGATTATGATACAAACAAATATTTCCAATGAAATGTAGCAGTTGTGTTTAAGAAATAAACATTCCCAATAAAATTAGCCGTGATTAGGACATTCAGCATCAAATTAGAGCGGACATCATTGAATATATTTTCAAACGTTTTGGAAATAATGATCAAATATAGTTTTTTGAAAATTATTTTATTATGATATTGATTTTAATATTGATAATTCCAAATCATTTAAATATGGTAAATACAATATAATTTTTAATTTGCATGATATTGGTATTTTATAAAATATGCATAAAAATAAAAATATTTTTATTTGAAATAATGACATGGCACCAAGGAAGTGATTATCAAATATCATTTCATTATCGATAGTTGATCTTTACTTTATTTTTATCAAAATTGATAATGTCACACTTATGAAGTGCTCAGTTGCTCTCACGTTATTAATTTTTTTCAAAATGGAAAATAAAAATTTTAGTCAAAGAGATGATTACATGCATTTCCAAACTGACTAGACTATTCTTCACTCCTCCCTAATCCCAATCCCAAACCCACACTAAATACACACTCACTTTTCACACAACAGACACACACCGATCTCTTCACACCACACCAAAACTCCCAAATCCCTTCTCACCTCAGAATCCATGGCAACAATGGCTACAACCCTTCTCTCCTCCGTCCCCGGAAAGCCGAGACCACCCTTCCCGGACAATTCACCCCGCCATGCATTTCCCGTTTCTTCGCCACCTTCCCGTGTTCTCAAATCACTCCCAAAGAACCTCTGTCTCTCCGCCGCCGCGAATTCCCCTCCTCCGCCTCCGTACGATCTCCAGTCCTTCACCTTCGACCCCATCAAGGAATCCATCGTCTCTCGTGAGATGACCCGCCGGTACATGACCGACATGATCTCCTACGCCGATACCGATGTTGTCGTTGTCGGAGCTGGATCTGCGGGGCTCTCTTGCGCCTACGAGCTCAGCAAGAACCCTTCTGTTAGGGTATGTTTCATTTCACGTTTCAGGGTTGATGGAGTGTAAACAACATGTTTTTTGATACCGGTGCACTTTTTTCGTTGATAAAATATGATTTTTTTGTTTCAGTGATTAAAAAGTGGGATTGTTGCTGTCCTGTCGAATTATTTGTAATTTACCTGTGTGTATAATTGATAAAGTTTGAATCTTTAGGTTATTCATTTACTAAAAAGTGAGATTCTCGCTGACTAAAATTCTGATTTTAAGATTCATCTTTGTTAGTTTGTGATTCTGGTAGTGGTAGCTGACTAAATTTCTGATTTCAAGATCCATCTTTGCTAGTTTATGATTTTGGTTGACAGAACAGAATAAGATTGTCAGTGTCGGAAAATCGTAACCCAAATTGTGTTATTGATTGTTTCTCCTTGTTCATTTTGTGGTGTTATATAGGTGGCTATCATTGAGCAATCAGTGAGCCCTGGTGGAGGGGCATGGCTTGGAGGGCAGCTTTTCTCTGCCATGGTTGTCCGGAAGCCGGCTCATCTCTTCCTTAACGAGCTCGGAGTTGACTATGATGAGCAAGACAACTATGTCGTGATCAAGCACGCAGCTTTGTTCACTTCCACCATCATGAGCAAGCTCTTGGCCAGGCCAAATGTGAAGCTTTTCAATGCCGTGGCAGCTGAGGACTTGATAGTGAAGGGAGACAGGGTTGGGGGAGTTGTGACCAACTGGGCTCTCGTGTCAATGAACCATGACACACAATCTTGTATGGACCCTAATGTTATGGAGGCTAAGGTTGTGGTGAGCTCTTGCGGCCATGACGGTCCCTTTGGCGCTACCGGGGTGAAGAGGCTTAAGAGCATTGGGCTGATCAAGAATGTGCCCGGGATGAAAGCGCTTGACATGAATGCGGCTGAGGATGCCATTGTGAAGCTCACAAGGGAAGTTGTTCCGGGGATGATCGTGACCGGCATGGAAGTTGCTGAGATTGATGGAGCTCCAAGAATGGTATGCATAATTTCTTGGCTATCATATATCATTTCATCAATGATACTTTCTGTCTCCCTTATGGTTTACAAACACAGATATTTGAATGCATTGGAGTTACTAGGACTAAGCTATTGTGGATTCATGGATATCATATCATCATTCATAGTTGCATGCTCCATAGTTTTTCATTAATTAGACTAAACTAATGTAAATTCTCGAATGTGGCAAATTCCATCATTTTTCACTGTTTGGACTAAACTACTTTGAATTCTTGAATACGATTCACCTTTGATAGTTGAATGTTGTGTCATATGTTCATTTTTTGGATTAAACTAGTATTGTTGATCATCATTAGACAAAAGGGTACACTTTTTGACCGAGTGATTCTTGAAATAATTGCATACACCATTAACTTTGTATGGTTGTATCAAACTATTGGGAATCACCAAAGGTCAGATTGATTAGGGGCACCTTTTGGCTGAGTGGACAATAATGTGTGGATGAATTAGTCCCCGTTCTCCCGAGTTTATCTGCACAACAGTTCAGTTCAATTCAGTTCAGGAGAACAGGGCCTGAGTAGTATCTTAATCTGAATATGAAATGTATAATGATGAAACAGGGGCCAACTTTTGGAGCCATGATGATATCAGGGCAGAAGGCAGCTCATCTTGCTCTGAGGTCACTGGGATTGCCTAATGCATTGGATGATGGAACATTTGAGGCCAACATTCCTCACCCCGAGCTTGTCCTTGCTGCTGTTGCTGCTGCTGCATCGGAGACTTGATGAGCAGCCTGAATCTCGAGAAAAATCAGCCGAAATAAGGATGGAAGTTGATCAACATGCAGCACTTGGTTTATTATGTTAGCATAAATAATGTAGGAATCATCTGTGTGTTGGTGTTTGAAAGGGTCACTCTTTGTGTTTGGAATGTTGCTGAACTTTGGCTGCTTTTTCTTTAATCTTATGATTACTGTGTTTTCTTAAAGCTTTTGGCCATCTTTCTTAATATTTTCTGATATCTTTTTCTGCTCCCTCTGGTTTTTTAACATTGTCCTCGTTTGACCGCAATTTTTTTTATGGCATGTTTGACCATCGATAACTTTTGTTATATGTAATAATAGACATCATGTGAGATATTTTTGGATTCTCCGTAACGTGTAGTTTTTGAAAAGTAAAATTTTATCGTTTCTTATTAGACACAACTAAAGTTATCGGTGATCAAACATGGCTTGAGAAAATGTCCAAAAAAAGGAGGCCAATGTAAAAAAACCAGAGGGAGTATGTTTAACTACGTACAGTAACAAGAAACAAAAATTTACCTTTGAGAAACTGTTTGTTATGACGAATCCAACAATATCACATACAATAATATTCTTGCTTATATATCTAATCAAATATGCGGTCAAAGTTGAGTGCAGTTTGAGCTGGGACAGAGGGAGGGGTTAGTTTATTTTCTAGGATACTATTCACATGGACGGTAACCGGGAATAGTATTTCATGGTTTTAGAAGGTTTTGTTTGTTAGTTTTTATTTCTAGAATGTGTTAGTTATTTTAAGAATAGTTTGATATTGTTTCCTTTTAGTTTTTAGGAATTTGTTTTGGTTCTGTTTTAGGAAAATTAGAGGGAAGTTCTGTTTCTTATTAGGATTTTAGGGTTTAGGGAGGAATAGATAGAGATTGACAGAGATTGAGATTAATACATTTTCTTGCGATTTATGAGTTGTGTGACGCAACTTAACTTTTAGGTGCGACGCCTAGAACACCCCAAGGTGTGATGCTGAGGGTTTAGGAGTGATTCCTAAATTTATCTTTATTTTTCTTTAGTTTCCGCAGATTTTTTCTTTAACCTACAGCCTTAAACTTATAATTTTGCTACCCTAAAGCCAAGTTCTAAACCTAAGATCCGTTCTGAACCTAAGCTCTGTTGGTGCAGCATCACTGGACCTATGTGACGTAGAGAAACCAATAGTGAGTCCCCTGTAGCTCAAATGATTTATTTTCTATGTTAGAGAGATGAATGAAAAGAAATCCTACATCGATCACAATTACAATGAAAAAATGCCCTTATCTTTGTATTGAACTCTGTAATTTTTATTGTGATACATACATTAGTTAATGCCAAAGTTTTGATTGCATTAGCTAACTGGTAGCTGTACGACGTAGTAATTTTGAATGTATTTGCCATATTAGTTGATCCAACTTTCCTGTATTGCTGGCCTGAGGAGAACCCTTTCATATCTTCATTCTTGTTGCAACAAGCCTGTTCAATGTCTTCAAACTATCTGTTGTAGTTGTACCACAGATGGATAAGTTGTATGCCTTCTTGTATGTTTTCTTTTAGTTTCTTTTTTTCATTTATAACACTACTATTAAGATTAAGCTTTCACGAGCCACTTGCACAATATGTTTTCTTGGTTAGTGCTGGCGTTATTCTTGCATCAACCCACATGCTTGTACAGGGTATCTACCACGTGGCTGGTTGGGTAGTGTTTAAGTGCATTTTACTCAATATCTTTGCTCACGCCACTGCAAATTATTCAAAATACTGCTCTTGCTTTTGGTGCTAGGATATGGAAGGATCGAGAAAATGTTACTGAAGTGTTTTATATAGTTGTCCCATAATTTTAGTCTATACTTTTCACAGTCTGCTTTAAAAGATACTCCATCCTTGGGTTAGCTTAGGTTAGAGTATCCATGTTCATTTTCACACTAGAATTCAGTTGTTTTTTCTGCAGTATTTGTTCTCTCCAATTATCAACTGTTCAACATGTATATACTGCATGTGCTGAGAGAAACTTTACTGCATGTGCCTTTTCTGGGCCATCCATCCAGGTGTCGTTTGCAAAAAGAGCATACGAAGATCCAGATCTCAGGATTGCGCACAGCGTGCACAAGATGTCTTCGATTTTAGGAGGTGCACTTTTCATCGCTGATGACGTCTTTCCAGAGACTCCCTTTCTTCATGCTGGTTGGCACGTTGCTGCTGCAATAGGAGTCGGCACGTGCAACAAGCTTCTGGGGATGCCAAAATGATCTAAATTAATTCGTCGAAAATGCTGCAAAATCCTAATATAGTTATAGGTTTGCCATTGTTGTATGCAGTTTATTTATAAGATGTGGGCTAGATCATGGGTAGTAGTGTTTAAATAGCTGCTGGTTTATGTGTTCTGTAATTAATTTGCACTGGGAAATAAATACCCTAGTAAATTGGCAATTGTGGTTGCCGTGTATTATTATTATTGTTTAGACTTTGTAGGGCGAAAGCTAAGCACTTTCCCCTTCTGATGGAATAAACTGTTGGCAAGTTGAAAAAATTATCAGTCTACTTGCTGCTACGGTTGAACCTTCATTTATTTACATTACATGCACGCTGCAGAGATGAAGTATTTTGATATTTTAAAACAATTTATGTCTGTTTGAAAAAGGATTAACTGAACACATTGCGTATTCGGAGTTGGTAGGATTAATAACAATGCGTATGGTGTCGGTCTCTAGCGGGATGTTGCTCCAGCTTCTATTTCGCACCGTCGAATCCGATTGTTAGAGCATGTGCAGTGGTTAGGGAAATCCGATAACCAAAAAATTGATAACCGTTCAAAATCGAACTGGTATTTATATCGGTTTATCTGTCAATTGGTTAATCGGTTAATATTGATTACGGCTATCCGGTTATGTCGGTTAATTGGTTCTTTTATCGGTTTTATTATTTGGTAATTAGTTCAACCGGATAATCGGTAAGATATTTTATAGCACATTAATTAATTTAAATCAAAAAAACTAATTCATTAAACTTTTGACTTCGATCACAAACCCAATAGGAAAACTTTAAATTCCTAACCTTTATTCTTTAAACTCTATATTATTAGCCCATATATCTTTAAATAATAATTGTACCCAAAGCAAGTAATTATGCAAAACAAAAGTCAATTTAGCTTATAATTATGCCCAACACTAATAATTATCGACAACAACTCACGATACAATTTTAATATTAATTGAAAAAATATTCAACTCCTATGCAACACAATTATCCAATTTCTAAAAATTTTACCTTTTATTCGAAGTATTGTGACTCTGACTACTAATCAATATTAAAATGGATTTATATTTTTAATTTTAAATGAATGATGTATATGGTAACTGGTAATAACCGACACATCATCTGAAATCAATACTGATCGAACCGGTAAAACCGACAACATTATTGGTCGGTTATACAGTTCCTAGTAAATTTTATAAACCGATTAACCGCCTCACCGACAAACCGGCCGGTTGAACACCCCTAGCAGTGGTGGTTTCAGAGCTTCTATTTTGCACGGTCGGATCCGATTGTTAGAGCATGTGCAGTGGGGGTTTCAGAGTGGTTTCAGGTCGGAGTTGAAACCACAATGAAACCACGAAACTCCACAGCGAGAGTTTCAATGTAGTCTCAAAGCGTTGAAACCACTCCTCGGTTCCCTTAACTGAGACTATCTCAATTTTGACCCCCATGTGTAGCCAGGGCTCACGCGTTAGCGTGGGCCATTATTTTGTCCCAGGCTACCACGTGGCAACCTCTGATTGGGGCACGTGGCAACATTTGTTCCCTTTTTTAAAAACAAAATTTGCATGCATTGGACACGTGGCCCAATCATGTGGTGCCCCATGTCCCAACAAAAAAAAATTAAAAAACTAAAATTTCCAAATTAAAAAATAATTATTGTTTTTTAATAATCAAAGATTTTTAAATCTGATTTTTATTTAAAAATCAAAATTAAATTTTGGTTCTTTTTAAAAATCAAAATTATATTCTTAAAAAAATATTTGGTTCTTTTAATTCTTGTTCATAAAATATATTTTTAAATTCAAATTAGTTTTAAATATTAAATTTTAAAAAATGAAATTTAAAAATTACATGTGTATTATTAAATTTCACATTTCAATTTATTTTGGGTAGGCAAATTTATTTAAATTAAATATTGAAGGTAAAATTAATGAGTAGGATAGAGAAAATCAAGTGGGGTTCATGAAGTGATTTCAACCACCGTGGAGGTAAAAATGGAGTGGTTTCTTTGTGGTTTCAGTTGATGGGGGTGAAAAAGAGAGATTGAATATGTAATGAAGTGAAATCACAAGTGCGGGTGCAGAGCGGCTTCACCACTGCACATGCTCTTAGTAATCAAATATTTTGTTCAATGATGTCAGCAAATAGAACCTTTCACGGCAGGTCACTGCCAGCAACATCATATCCTCCACGAATAAGGGGTATACTATTTCCCCCTAAGCACGTCAGTAATAGTGGTAGGGGTGGCCACTCAACCCTTACCACGAGTTGCAATAAGAACAAATACCCGTCCAAGGTTAAGCGTCATCGAGAAGGAGTACCCCTAGTTCATGTCAGCAAAGTTTGATGACTTCCTTCAACCTTGACGCAACCTTTTTCCCACAATGGCACTAGTTAATCAAACCAGGAGAAATCACACTCGACCATCGCAAATATCAGAGGAAAATACAGTCAATTGTCTAACAGACACCTTCACGACAGTAGGGATCCATCCCAACAATACCACTCCCACAGTTACATCCCTTAAAATTGGGGCACTATCATGCCTTGGTACTACTTCAAATGAAGGTACCTCAGCTATATATGTCTTAAAAACCTTTGGGTATGGTATTTTTCCCAAACCCCATGACACCACCAACACCGTTGACATTTTATCCAGAAGGGATCCATCTCTCACAACAATGGCCTTATGGAGTATCAATGGCCAACCCTTGGATTATTCGTCAGACCTACCCCATATGGTTGACACATCCTCATCATTAGCATCAGGGACCTGATCTTTTATGTCAGGATGGTCACCCAACCTACAATGTGGATTGCACCATTCCTCCATGCTCATCTCATTGACACTCACACAACGGTGAGTGTTTCTTATACTTTTTCCAATGAATCAGGCCATGGGTCAAATAAACTGGTAAACTGATCTGGAGCTTGAGCATATGATCATGAAGGTTGGATAGAAAGATTCTCGACCCTTTATACCTTCCATATCAGCGACACTCAAGGATTTTACATAGAAGGTACCAAGAAACGTCTCTACCTACAATGGGGAAACTTACCCCAGGCAATTCTTGATGACCTGCCATCAGCATCAGGTCATGGAATCGCAAACATATATACAAATATGAAGTGAAAATTAGTAGGGTATTATCTCAGAGGGAAGACTCTGCAATGGTTGAGTCTCTTCCTAGAGAGCAATTTCCTAACTTCCCTGCTTTTGGTCAGAACCTATTGACAACTAAGATTGTTCATTAATGAACCGATAACATCCATTTATAGGCACTACACAGAAGAGAGTTTGGAGGTCATGGACCGAACAGACACAATGGTAATCTCGAGATACATGAATGGTATGACTAATACCAAATTGTTTGAAAAACTTGTGGTCAATCCTCTAACAACAATCCAGCGGCTTCAAGGCATCGTGGAGAGGTGTGCCAAGGTGGAACAAGCAACTAAGTGCAAGAGAGAAAATGACCAAAATAACCTGAGAGGTGGAAAAACCCCCAAGCCCGCAGCAAAGTTTCAGACGAAGGGATACTCCCCACTATCACATTGTAGGGCACACATCTTGTCTGTCGCCGACAATTTTTTCAAACTCTAGCACCGATACCAGGAGGCCCAAGCAGAATGTCTTCAGAGGATAATTGTGATGAAAGAATAGATTTTTCATTGAATTATTTCATAAATGAGTACACATATATAGAGTATATGATGCAAAGAGGATGAGTTATAGTAGAACTCTATTTCCAAAATATCTACTAAAGATATGCTAAAATATTCCATGTATCATTCATCCTAACAAACCCCCCTCCCCTCAAACAAAGAATGTGATGTTCTGAGATGCAAAGCTTGGATTGGAGGAACTCAAATAAGGGACGAGGAAGCCCTTTGGTTAAAATGTCGGCCAACTGGAGCGAAGTAGAGACATGATGAAGGCGAAGCTTGCCAGAAGCCATTAACTCAAGAACAAAATGGTAGTCAATGTCAATATGCTTAGCCTGCTTGTGAGCAATTGGATTTTGAAATAGAAAAATGGCACTATTGTTATCACAAAGCAGGAAAGGCACTCCAGAAAAAGGAAAATGAAGATCTTGAAGGAGGTGTGATAGCCAAAAAACCTTTGTCGTAGGGCTAGCAAGGCTCGATACTCAAACTCAGAACTAGAGCGGCAAATAGTGGGTTGCTTCTTGGCACTTCACGAGACTAGATTGCCACCAAGAAACACAACATAGTTATACGTTGAGAGACGAGTCTCGAGACAACGTGCCCAATCAGCATCAGAGTAACCCAAGACCTCATAGGAATAAGCTGAACCAAAGGATAGACCATAGTGAATGGTACCACGAACATAGCGAAGGATATGGGTGACAGATGAAAAATGATTGTCACGAGGGTCCTGAAGGTACTGGCTGAAAGAGTTAACTGCAAAGGCAAGATCTGGGTGAGTAATAGTGAGATACCGGAGAGCACCAACCAACAAGCGATAGAGTGTAGGACTGGAAAACTTCCCATTAGTGGCACTGTGAAGCTGGGATTGCAGAAGGAATGGTGTAGAAACAATGGCATCATCAGTCACCCCACCACAAGTCAGAATGTCCCGAGCATACTTTGCTTGGCCCATGAACTACCCCGAGGAAGTTGACTCGACCTCTAAGCCAAGAAAATAGTGCAGAGAACCTAGATCATCAATAGAGAACTCTGCATCAATGCGAGCAATGAACTTGCATATGGTAGATGGGTCATTTCCGATGAGAATGATATCGTCAACATAGACCAGAAGATACAACAAGGTGTCTCCACAAGAAAAAACAAACAAGGATAGATCAGCTGAATTGCAGAGAGAACTCAACTGACTGAGATAATTGCTAAATCACTGAAACCAAGCCCAAGGAGCTTTCTTGAGGCCGTAGATAGCCTTCAACATGTAACAAACATGATTTAGGCGAGAAGGGTCCTTGTAACCAAACGGTTGGGCCATATAAACTGGAGCGCTAGGAAACCCATTGAGAAAAACGTTCTTAAGGTCTAGTTGGTGAAGAGACTAGCAACACATAGTAGCAATTGCAAGAACTATGCAAAGTGTGGAAGCTTTAACTTCTGGACTGAAAGTGTGATCAAAGTCAAACCCTAGAATCTGAAAGAAACGTTAGGTGAAAAGGCAATCCTTGTAGTGATGATAATCCAATCAAGGCAATACTTGAGACGAAAAACCCATTTTGAGCCAACAACGTTAACATCCGGAGGATGGGGTATCAGATCCCAAGTTTGCTGGTAAGGAAGAGCAGCCAGCTCGTCATCCATGGCAGGAACCCAGCAAAAATCCCAAAGATCTGCACGATAGTCCCGAGGCTTGGTTTGAGTAACTATGGCATCCAGAAAATCAGACACTTCATAATCAGAGAAAGAGGGAGGATGCTGAGAACCATCCATCGTCCTTGTGGTTATATGGTGCGTGCGTGCGAGAGCTAGCTTAAGAGAGGCATCAGTGACAGGGGCAAGAGAATTTGGAGTAGGAATGGTGCAAGCCTGAGACGGCGCAGTGGTCGGAGTTATGGGTGTTGAGACTGGAGAAGTCGAAGGTAATGCTGGAGCGTTAGTATCCAAACAAACCATGCAAGATGACCTAGTAGAGGGCGATGGAACACAAGAACTAGGTGGAAATGACCATGGAGCCGCGGGCTCTGTAAATGAAGAAATCTCCAAATGAGGAGGCATAAGGAAATAAGGTATCACCAAACTGGTCATGACGTGAGACATGGATACACCCAGTAGCTGGATCGAGACACTTAAACCCTTCTGACAAGAGCAGAAGCCAATAAAAACACACGGAATGGAGCGAGGTGAAAACTTATGAGGTGCAATGGCACGCAAGCAGGGATACACACAACAACCAAATGGGTGAAAAAGAGAATAATCCTGTGTAGATCTAAAAACGACCTCAAATGGAGAATTTCCTTTAAGAATGGAACTAGGCAGTCAGGAAATAATATAAACCATGGAAGAGAAAGAATCCACCCAATATGGTTCCGGAATTAAAGACCGATGTATCATGGAAAGACCAATCTCCGTGATGTGACGATGATTACGCTCAGCCTGGCCATTATAAGCAGGTGTATAGGGAAATGACATCTGATAATGAATGCCACAATACACAAAGTGATCTTGCAAGCGATGATTTGTGAATTCTGTGTTGCCACTTATTTCTAAGATTTTGATCTTGGTAGAAAATTGAGTCTCAACAAATTTCAGGAACTAGATAAAAATATCAAAGAAATCGGACTATTAAAGAAACCACGTGAATCATGAAAATTCATTAATAAAATCATCATAGTAGGAATAGTCTTCTACTGATAAAGCTGGGGTTGGTCCTCACAAATCACAGTGCACTTCTATAACAAATCAATGTCTCGCTTATCACAGGTAGAAAAAGGCATACTGTTGATCTTTGTCATCTGACAAGAAGAGCAACTGAAAGGTGCATGCAAAATATAACTGAGAGAGATATGATCTTGTTTTCTCAGTAACTGAAGAGTGACGTAAGACACATGGCCAATACGAGAATGCCACTGCTCAAAAGAAACTTGAAGCTTTCCAAAGCATAATTCACCTAAAAAGGTGGAATCACTAGTCTCAAGAAAATAAAGGCTCAAACAATGATGTCATTTACCCACTATCCTTCCTGTATGCTTGTACTTAATGAAAAATGAATCGCCAGCAAAAGGAATAATAATGGGTAAATCATGAGTAAGTTTACTAATCGACAGTCAACTTCTGGTGATTTGAGGAACCACAAGAAGATCATGAAGAGGCAAGCCAGAAAGAGTACACTGACCAATATGAGAAACTGACAGTGATTCACCATTGTTCACATACACAGGGAAAATCAGGATAAGGAAGTACCTTCCCGAGATGTCAAGAAATAGGAGTTACATGGGCAGCTGTGCCAGAGTCAACAATCCACTGATTAAAGGACCGACTACCAGAAGAACGTGTACCGGAGAAGGATATAATAGCAATAAATATGGCGTAAAAGAAAATCACAATGGAATGCCAAGAGCTTTCTAAGTGGCTACAAGTAGTTGCGCGTGACACGGTCCCAAGAAAATCACTGGAGCAGTAATATGAGCACAATGCATGAGATTAAATTGCAGGCGCGTGAACAACACGCGCTCGTGAGGCCACGCTATTTTTTCACACTTCAGGAGCATGGAAACACATGTTGAGGGCTTCACATGCACCTTTTTCAATCTATAGCGCATGAAAAGCACACGCTAAGGGATCCTGACGATCTCTGAGCACAGCGACGAGAGGCACTGGTGTAAGAACCGACACAAACAAGCATTTCAACACCGAGGGAAACGACAGACTGGACTAGATCTGACCACTGCAGGGTGAATGTGGCGACCTTGACTGAGTGCGGTAGAACGGAGTCGGAAAAACAAGAGTTGACAGTGTACAACAGCAACAATAGTGTTGGGATGCCTCCTCAAACTCAAAATATATTTAGTATTAGTTTAGCTTTTAATCCTATAGAATGTGTTTGTACTATTGATAAAAGTCACCACCTTAGAGAGAGTTAGAAAGGAGAAACTTGTTGAGTGTTCTTCCTCTTTAAATATGATGAAGAAGGGGATTAGTTAGAGATTGTTTGATAGTTTAGTATAGAGAAGATAGATTGAGCGATTGTGAAACATTGTATGTTGAGAGATAGGAACGTACTTTGTAAGACTCTTTCTATTTTCTAGTGGATTGGAATCGTTTGATTCCCAAAGTTTTTTTCCGGTTTGGGTTTCCACATTAAAATTTGTATGTTAATTCTTTTGATAATTGATTGTGTCTTTTCCTAAGAGTAGGGGAGGGATTTTTAAATTTTGACAAGGTGAATGTCGAGCTTAAAATCCCCAATAAGTTGTTGCGAAAGAAGATGATGGTGCAATTAAAGGAGGAAATGCTAGATGTAACCGGGAAGATGAGCAACTGAGGATGTAGAAAAGCTGACCAGAAGAGAAGGCTGGAGGCGGCGACGACGGATCATCACTGTCGGACGGCAGTAGCAGAAAAAGAAAAAAATTATTAATATTTTGGGAAGATAACGGTAGGATACTATCACTGCTCTAATACCATGAAAGAATAGATTTCCCAATGATTTATTTCATAGATGAGTACAGAATATATAGAATACATGATACAAAGAGGATGAGTTATAGAACTCTATTTCCAAAATATATGCTAAAGATTTGCTAAAATATTTTACGTATTATTTATCCTAACATGTGACTTCTATTGGGATTAGAGGCACGACACCAATAAATGATTTCAACTTAAAGGTGAGATTGAAAGATGAGTCAATCGTGGATTTCTCCAGAAATTTGTTCATCTTTCAAGATCCTGAGGATCGATTGAAGATCTCTCAAGGACAAACCCCTATAAATATGAGGTATTCTTTTGTTCTATTCATTATATTCTCAATACTCATATTAAAAACTTTTATTCTGACTTTACTATCGGAGTTTTCCCCCCCGATACCCCCCAAACGGAGTTTATTTTGCAAAATCGGCACAACAGGTAAGATTCGTTTATCACAATCGCGATTCGACATGCATCAAACATCATAACTTAAAAAGGGTAAAATATAAATATGACCCTATTATATTTCAAAAAGGCCAATATAATCATGTATAATATGAAAGTGCGATGATAACCCTAACTTTTGCCGCAAATGTGCCGATATAACCTATTGACATTTTTCCGGTGTTGACTTTGTATTTTCCGGCATTGACCAAATAAAAAGACAAAAATACCCCTATTCTTCAAATTAAAATCTATTGACAAAAAATACCCTGGGTTCTAATTCTTCTTTATTCTAGAAGCATCGCATCCACCTTTGTGCTGTCGCCGTTGGTCAAAATTTGGACTTCTGCCAGCATCTTGAGTCCGCCACCACCACCTCCTCCAGCTAGCCCCCGGCCACCACCACTGCCGCTGCTGCCCCTGTGCCACAACCTCGTCCCATTGACGCCATCCAACCGGCGAACCCCAGCGTTGGCGCCGTCGTAACCCTAGCCTACCTAACAAACCCCTGCACCAGCGAACACGAGCGCCGCATTGTCTGCCAATCATGGATGAATCTCCATTGTCGGGGATTCGAAATACCAGAGTTCGAATTGGGTTAGACAACATGAGTTCGAAGTGAGTTGGACTACCAGAGTTCGCTGGG
>JAULKK010000011.1:1081437-1094618 GCA_032355705.1 Rubia peregrina
GCACTTTATCTCATTATGTAGGGTTATATTTGCACTTTCGGAAATAGCAGGGTTATATCTGCACTTTCCTCAATTATATAGGGTAATATCTGCACTTTGCTCTTTCAGCAAATAGGCCAGAGGGTAATATGGTCTTTACAGGTCGGTCAACTGCCGAAAAATGTGAGTCAACGCCGGAAATGGCATCACAGGGTTATATGCGCACTTTCATTCAATATGCATGGTTATATTTGCACTAAAAATTAACTGAGGGTTATATCTGCACTTTCTCCATTACATAAGGTTATATTTGTATAATACCCTTTTCAATTTATTGCTGAAGCGAAAAGAAGTTGAAAAATATAGTATTACCGGTGCACAGGCAAAAACGCTGCGTTTCTTTCATTTTCCCTCTAAAATCCGGAACACCGGTACCACTGCCCGACTATCAGTTCTACCTTCCGGCAAACTCCCCGCAAATTCTACTCGCATATTATCACACAGTTCAAGGTGCGTATCGCTTTTCTGCGCGTGCTCAATGTTAATTCGCTGCATGCCCTAAATCTAACCAATTTGTTGAATCAATTGCAGGAAATGGAGGACATACTTGTGGCTTTACTCTCGATGCTTCTTCTGTTAGCACTGGTACCTCTGTATCTGTGGAGGCGCCGACATGATTCTCGCACTCCCGATCAACCGCCGCCGGAGGAGGAGGAGCCTCTGGTTCGTGATTTCCGATACTTCATGTTGTTTTAATTCCAATCCATCGTATTTTGAATCGGTAGAGCTTTTTGTAGTTTTATTTATGATGTTATTGTTCGTCTGAAATGCGTAGGTGAGGCAAAGAGAAGGAGTTGTTAGAGGCGGTGCTGGTGCGGCACGGAGAATGCGTAGAAGACCTGCTGCTGCTTCTACTTCTGGTGCTAGTTCATCCTCCGCTGCAGCTACTGTTGAAGGTTCTTAGCTTCTGTTTAGTAGTGTGTTTCTTTGTGTGTTATTTAGAGTTTTTTGTGTGTAGAATCACTAGGTATATAACCTGAAATAGCGTAATAAGTAGCCTTTTTTATATATATTTAATGTGGATGTAGAGAATGCTGATGAGACCGATAGCGGAGAGGATGATGAGGATGGTCACTATACTGCTAAAGTTTCAAAGAAAAAGGAAAAGAAAAGACAGGAGCGTGAAGCTCAGCGACAGGTATTAATACTTTTGGCATTCGAATGTCTTTCTAGTAATTGTAGGAGAAATTTTTATGTAATGATTAGGTTGGTGATTCAAAGTTCATGAATTAGTCAATGTTTTAATCTCACAAATGTGTTAAGAGACTGATTATGAGAGTATTGTGTGAAGGCTGAAGAGGCAGCTCGTGACTCAAGGTGGACAAAACAGGATCGCTATGAGGAGATGAGGAGGAGAAGGGATGAGGAACGAGAAGCTCTCGAGCTTAAGCTGGTTAGTTGATTGATAGCTTGTTGGATTACTAAGAAGTTCAGGGTATCGATACTTTATGAGCTGAAGTGCTGAAGTGTTTTCTATATAGGAAGAAGAAGCAAAAGCACGGAAAGAAAAGGAGGAAGAAGCTGCTGCTTTGGAGTTTGAAAAATGGAAAGGAGCATTTTCAGTTGATGAAGAGGGTACTGTAGGAAATGGAGCTGAAGATGGAAGCCAAGACTTACTTTCAGGTTTTGTGGATTACATTAAGGTACTTCCTAGCGCAGCTCTCTTTAACTTCAATTATTTTTAGTGATACCATGGCTCGCAGTTACTTTTTAATAACTCGGATTACTTGATTTGTACAAACTATTAAGAAGTATGCATGATAATTTGATTCTCACAGTTAACTGGATTGATACTGATAAAAAAATTTCTGCCATCTGTTAGTTTGTTGGTAATAAAAATCTACAACGGGATTGTCAAAATGCATGAGAGCAAAGATGTTATTCTTAATTCTAATCTCCCTGTTTGATCTTGCAGAAGCATAAGTGCATTCCTTTGGAGGATCTTGCTGCAGAGTTCAAATTAAGAACTCAGGTAGGAATGTATTAAGAGGATCTTGCTTATTCCAGTTTTTCCTTTAGTTGTATGATGTCTGGGGAATGAAACTGAAATGCTCTATTGTTCTGCGTGGATTTGATTTGATTTTTTTATTTTTTTTATTTAAATTGATACGGACTACTATTTAAAGTTGTGCAATAATGCTTTTGTGTGTGAGTTTAGCTATCTAATGATTCACATGGAGAAGGGAGAAGCCATATAATAGCTTTCAGAGTTCACCAGCTCGTGACTAATTATTAATTTCCTTTTCATCATCTTTTCTCCTCTTTTTTGATGTAGGACTGTATTAAGAGGATCACACAACTTGAGGATATGGGTATGCTATACTCCGATTCATCGTACATTTTTTCTTTTTATTGTCTGCTATTTACATTTTATATTATTCATTAGCTAAGGAGGTCATTTAGGTTGCTAAGGCACTACTAATGAAATTTATTCCCGTATCAGGGAGATTGTCTGGAGTCATGGATGATAGGGGCAAATACATATACATATCACAAGAAGAGATGAATGCTGTTGCCGATTACATTAGGCGCGAGGGTAGAGTCAGCATCTCACTTTTAGCAAGCAAATCCAACCAGTTCATAGATTTGGAGCCCAAATCCGAGTTGGTAGACGACATGAGTGGTGTAGAAGAAATAGCTGTTGCTTGATAGTCGATAGTAGCACATGTAGGCATGACCAAAAACCTTGTTATTACAGTTAAACCCTAATCGATGGTTTCATTTCATAGTTGCTAAATAAAATTGAAAAAAATCTCAATTATTTTGCATCGAATTGTTTACCGTTTTCCTCTTTTCTGTATCTATGACTCGTTGTTTAGGGTGGTTAAAGAACACAGCCTGTTCAGGCATTAGGTTTCTTTTGTATCCTAGTATTAAGGGAAATAAAAGGATGGTTTAGAGTTGTACCTTCTAAAATAGTTTTCTCAGGTTGATCATAGATAAAAAAAATAAAGCTGCGCAACAAACGGGGAAACTAGAGGAAGGAAATGTGTCTGAATCAGTCAAATTGACCTGTGTCTCATTTTCATGGCAAATGGCAACTAAATTAACGGTCTCATATATTGTCATATTCCCTGCTTTCTTCAACCTTTTTTCCCTACCTATCACCTCCTGCGCCGTGTGTAACCACGCGGCATTGGCCGGTGAAACGGTGAATCATTTCTTACCAAGCAAAAAAGAAAACCAGCCAAAATCATAAAAACAATCAAACAAGGTTGAAGAACAAGTACGAGAATGCATGATCCATGGAGCAGATGCTCCTTCATTGTCCTCACCATCTTGTGCTCCAGCCTGGTGACATGCAGGGGCCAATCCCTTGGCGACTACAACATGGGGGGCGCTAGCGGAGGGGACCCGATGGCCCCTCCCCCAGCGCCGCCAGAGTTGGACGACTGCAACGGTATTTTCATCTCCTACGCCTTCTTGGGGCGGGAGAAGCTGTACCCGCATGTGAAGAACGCCACAGCGCAAGCATGGTCATTCAAGGCGCAGCTGACCGTGATGAACGCCGGGGCGCTGGAGCTGCGAGGGTGGCAGGTGCATGTCGGGTTTCAGTACAATGAGCTGCTGGTTTCTGCTGATGGGGCGATCGTTGTGGAGGGGGAAGGATTCCCAGTTCGGGTGGGGAAAAATGGAACGATTTTTGCGGGATATCCCGTGTCTGATCTCAAGACTGCCATTGATACCGCTGGAGATGAGACTCAGATGCAGGTTCAGGTCGATATTAAGGGCACTCAGTTCGGGTTGAAGACTGGTAATCCCATGCCGAAAGGCATCAAATTGGTAAATGAAGGCTTCAAGTGTCCTGCATCAAAGAAAAAAGGTACTCAAATATATCTGCATTGTCTCAAATCATGACATGAATGTTATGTTTCTGATTTAAATAGTAGAAGAATGATAATCATGTCAGTCGGTTGTCTGATTAAATCGTGTTGTCGTGTCTGATTAAATTGTGGTATTTTTCTAAAGATTCAGGTGAAATAGGCTCAAGATCTTCATAGATTTCCATTCTGCTTCCACTAGGGAAATCTTATTATGGTCATAGTTTCCATTACAAGGCATTTGCATCAGTTAGGAGAGGATTCATGGTCTTCTGAACTTGTTCCACCATGATCCACAGGAACCTTCATGGATGTGTGTTGCGTAAAGGACCCAAAATTCAAGCCAAAGCTCAAGAACGTGTTCTTGCCACGCAGAAATGGAGATCTTTCCATTGTTTACGACGTGATGCAAGCATACGAGAGCAAGTACACTGCACAGATCACCATGGACAACATCAACCCCCTCGGACGATTAGACCAGTGGAACCTGACATGGGAGTGGATGAGGAACGAGTTCATAACAACCATGAGGGGAGCCTACACTCACAAGAAGGACACCTCTGATTGCATCTACGGCCCTCAGGGAAGGTATCGTGATTTTTCGTGCTTGTAATGACTAGATTACATCTGTGAAAGTTCACGAAAAACTAACGAGTTTTCACAGGTACTACAAGGACTTTGATTTCAGCACTGTGATGAGCTGTAACAAGAAGCCAGTGATCTCGGACTTGCCTCGCGAGATGAAGGACGATGAAAAGATAGGAAAGCTGCCATTCTGCTGCAAGAATGGCACCCTCTTGCCTATATTCATGAACAAGACGGAGGCAAGAGCGATTTTCCAAATGGAGGTGTTCAAGCTCCCACCAGACATGAACAGAACTGCACTCAGTCCTCCCCAGAACTGGAAGATCACTGGCCTTCTGAATCCCACCTACAAATGTGGCCCTCCGATCCGGGTTGACCCGAGTGAATTCCCGGACCCGAGTGGCCTCGCTTCGACTACAGAAGCCATTGCTAGCTGGCAGGTTACATGCAACATCACCAAACCGAAACCAAAGGAGAACAAATGCTGTGTTTCATACTCAGCCTACTATGCTGATTCCGTAGTCCCTTGTAACACGTGTGCATGTGGCTGCGATGATCAGAAGCCTCAATGTGACGCGAATGCGCGTGCTTTATCGCTCCCTCCTGAGGCCTTGCTGGTGCCATTTGTGAACAGGACAGCGAAGGCAAAGGCATGGGCTCATTTGAAGGGGCAGAAGCTGCCTAACAAAATGCCCTGCCCTGATAACTGTGGGATGAGCATAAACTGGCACATTGATTCTGACTACAAAACTGGATGGACTGCAAGAATGACCCTTTTCAACTGGGATGAGGTCAATTTCCAGGACTGGTTTGTCGGTGCTCAGTTCAAGCGATCAGGACCTGGATACGAAAAGGCATACTCCTTCAATGGAACCAGGCTCACCAAGCTGAACAACACCATTTTCATGAAAGGTCTGCCTGGATTGAACTACCTAATGGGAGAAGTGAACGGGACTCGTCCTGGCGATCCCCGGGTTCCCGGAAAACAGCAGAGTGTGATCTCATTCAACAAGAAGCACATGTTGCATCTGAACATACCAGGTGGGGATGGATTTCCAACCAAACTCATCTTCAATGGTGAAGAATGCAGTCTTCCAACACGATTACCACAGAAATCAGATGGAGTCCATCGCACTAGGTTGAGTCTGGCACCGGCTATTTTCATCGCTGTCCTGACTTTCTTTCTGCTATAAAGGGTACATACTTAGTGAGTTTGCTTTAAAGAAAATGTGGCTCCAATTGTTGCTTGATTGCTGATCTTGACCTTTGCATTTTTGTTGTACCTCAGCATTAGAGGAAATGAAGTGGTGCTTGACTTGGTACAGCATTAGGTGTTAATGTTATGGCTGTGGGATGAAGAAGATCAACAAGTTGTAACAGAGATTAGACGGAAAATCTGTCTATTGAATGCTCCTTCTACCTTAACTAAACTATATACAAACATGACAGTGCATTTCTTCTTCTTCTTCCTCCTCTTCTTTCTTTTGTGTATGATTTGGCTAAAGAAGAAGAAGAAGAGAGCATTCTAAGCTGTACTCATCAGTTTGAAGATTGTTAATCAGTTGGATTGGAAAGGTGTGACAGGGAGGGAGGTGGGGATGGGGAAATGCAGTTTTGGTCATTTTTATTTGATTTAATGGCAAGTTTGGTTCTTTTGTTTTAAAAGTTGCAAAATTATCTCTTTTATTCGATAAAGGTGACCAGACTATCATTTTGATTTCAAAAAGTAAGAGAATTTCCCTTTAAAATCAGTTTTCACCACTTAACAATTTTTAAAGATAAAAGGTAAGTAAGATAAATGAAATCAAACCAAAATACAAGTGTTACGGGGTCGGAGCCCCTAGAGTGAATGAATGCGTGAAGCTCCCACATAATGAAAATACATATCTAATGAAAGATAACGCTAGTACAAGGGTTAGGCTAGGCAGATACTCTAACTAGCTGTAGAGAGTCGCGATAGTGCAGTGATCTTCTCGTGGGTTGTCGAGTGAGCCAAGTGAGGTAGTTAGACACTCAAGGGCCTCTAATACCTCTAGATGAAAGATATGAGGTGGTGCTCCAAGGAAGGTGTTGCAGGAGGAAAAACCCAATTGGGGCAAAATTGTCAGCAACAAGACCTCAGGTGCAACACCTTCCAAATCCAATGAAACCCTCCAAAAGAAAACCAAGTGTTTCCCTAGCAAATGTGTCATCCAGAATAGTGGGACTTGGCAGCCATGGATAGTATCGTAACTCCGTCAAGTGCTCCATGGGAGTGTGCCACAAGTACGCCCCTGGTCCAACTCTAGTGAAGTAGGTCTGTCCAAGGGCTTGGTTCCTCCAAAGTGCGAGTCCAAAATGTGATTGCTATCCAATTGAAATCTCCAAGATGTTATTACCACTGCAGTTGGTCTTCTCTGCTACTCCACTCTGGTGGTATAAATCCCACTCCATGTGAGGGTATACTTCTCACGCGTATCCCAGTGTGGCAGTTATGTAACTGTCCTCCCCACTTTTGGTAAATGGAAAACTATCACTAGATTTGTTGATACTATGCACCACCGGTCAGGTGCCCATGCCGAAATTAATGGTACGATAGTGCTACCGACATAGTACTAAAGTTGGGGGACTTTGTCGTGCTCCTTACGCAACAGTCTGAATTGTCCTCGCTACAATTGGTAGGCAGGCAACCATAACAGGGTTTAGGGATACTGAGCACCCCCAGTAAGATACCTAGGTCGGGATTTATGATACGATAGTGCAACCGACATAACACTAAAGTTGGGTGACTTTTCCGCACACTTTGCGTGACAGTTTGCACTGTCCTCCCTACTATTGGTAAGTAGTCAACCATAACTGGGCTTTTGAATACTAAGCACCACTGGTGAAGTTCCCAGGTGGGAATTTGTGTGCGGTAATACCACTGGCATGATACTAAAGTTGAGCAACTTGACCGCTACTCCTGCGTAACAGTCTGTACTGTCATCCCTTGGAACTTTGAAACAATTGATTAAGTCTTAAACCTTTTTCATTCTTAAAACAAGCAGTTAGATAAATCATATAATATCTATCTTTTATAACACACAATTTATATCGTGACCCATGTATAGCTTCCTCATTGTATTCCCAAGAGTAATTTTATTACCTTAAAATGTGGATGATTCACTATTCCTGAAATTATGGGTTGTGAATTTTATCAATTTTCAAAGAGAAAAGTGCTTTTATAACTCTACCTACTTGGCATAAGTGCCAATATAACTCTTAGATAATTTTAAGTGTAAAAATAACCCTACCTAGTTGATGTAAGTGCCAATATAGCCCTTAGACCGAAATCCGGCCGAAATCCGGTGACCTGCAGCGGTCCGGCGAAAATGGGGTCTGAGGGTTATATTGACACTTACATCAACTAGGTAGATCTATTTTTGCACTTAAAATTATTTGAGGGTTATATTGACACTTATGTCAAGTAGGTAGGGTTATAATGGTATATATCTCATTTTCAAATTTGTACGTAAATGTGAATTACTGGAAATATCTTTTTTACTGTACCCCAGGTATACCGTATACCAATTGTTTATAACATTTAAAGTCAAATTATAATTATTTACAGATTTATTATTAAATATTTTCAAAACTAGAAGTACCTCACTACAATGAATAAAAATAAACATCAAATCATCCTATTAATCATACTAATTATAAGATAACTCAATATAATAGTTAGTGGATCTAAAACAAAACTTCGTGTTTTTAAAATATATTTCAACGATAAATGATGTTTTGATTTATTAATTCTAAATTTTTATCCTCCATATTAATCAATTCATAGTTTAATGATAAAGCAACATAATCCAATATCCAACACACTAAATCTGGCACATATAAAAGACGAGAGAAGGAAGCGGCCATTTGATTTTTCCCGCCAATATAATGGGGTTGCAGCACCGCCAGAACCGCCGCAGCCATCGGACACCCTCCTCCTCCGACCACCGTGGACCTAGCATCTCCGCTCATCTACGCCCAGACAAATTCAAACATTCATTCAGGTATCCCTCAAGGCTCACACCAGCTGAATTATGAATTGCTTGAATTATTTCATGATACTCATTCCCGCGAGTTGAATTATTAGGATTTCGTAAATTTGGAAAGAAGTTAATGAAGTAGTAATATCAGTTCTATGCGCAATTTTTTCAGTCGGTTTAGCGATGATTTTATTCTGATTTAGAGTATTGTTTGATTAGAACAGGATGAATAAAATCGATTCTGAGCAACTTCTGAGAAGAACAAAACTGGAGTTACAGTTGTGAATTTTTGCTCTCTGATGCGGCGTGGATGGATAATTGTATAGATTAGAGAGATCATTCAACCTTGTTTTAGATGTACCTTCTATATTTGTGGTTTCAACTATATGCTTTTCATTGTGAGTTACTGGATGTTTATAATCATAGAATGATTATAACTATTTGGATTTCTGATGCAGGTCAATAATAGGGGGAAGATGTTTGTAAATCTTATTCCCGACAATGGCACCAAATCTCTCTCTAGGTATACGGAAATGGTCGATAATGTTATTAGGGAAAAGGCTTAGAAATGACAACATATGCAAATGAAGATGCTATACTTGGAGCTCTGAAGCAGAGTTTGGTGAGTGATCTTCTTTATACTTTGGTTCTTTTCTTGTAACGTAAATAGAATGTTGGAAAGAAACAGTGATTTATGGGTGTACGCTTGATTGTGTACGAATGCATATTGAAACTCTGAGCCAGTGTAATTTGTTCGAAAGGAAATGCGTCTGTTGAGGTGTCTCGAGTTCTGATCATGACCATATGAATGCGGTTTTTGTGAGTTTGTGCGGGTCATGAAGTGATACAGAAGAGCACTAGCTACTGCTCTAAGGTTCTAGTTTTGTACTGTAACTATCTCAGGGGCTTCATTTATTTTCGGATCCTAAGCATTAACTCGTGTTCGAATAATTACTGAGACATGCTATTACTAGACATTGACTTACTGATGAAACTGTTTGAAGGAAATGTAAAGGTGTTTCTTGTTGTTGGTTGGATTGACATTGTAAATCCTAAATGGTGTTCATGCCTTTTGTATGATGGCCTCGACTAAACCAATGGCGACACTTATTCAATGTAGTATTATTGGCTCTGCCATGGAGGTTCCTGAAAGGTATATGCAAGCAGTTGTTGCTGGTAACTACATGTCATAAACTTGGTATATTTGTACTCAAAGAAAAAGTTAAGTCTGGTGTTTGGGACTGTCCTCAAACTTGGTATATTACGACGTTGAATGGCTTAGGAGTAGATTTCCTTGCACAAAAAAGTTCAGAAATGGTGGAAAACATATACAAGATCTGTCTCCATGTTTTCAATTGATGGAGGCCAGCCTATGCTATTTTTGGGTGGATTTTGCTTTAAAGAGCATGACCATATTCTGGCTATGGCTTTGCTTTCTTTGCTTCATGCGATTATGATGAACTAATTCTTGAAATCTGTCATACTCAGGAATCCTTATTGCTGTCCTGAGACTTGTGAATCTTTACACGAGGGCTAAGAAACAGCGCGAAATCTTTACTTTGCCGTAGCATCATGATGCTACTGAGCATGAATCTCATACAACGTGGGACATAAGCTCGATCGAAGTCATACGACACTACAACGAGCTCAAAAACTAAGCCATTGTGGAGATCCACGCTCTGGGAAATGCTAGGCGCCATGAAAAGGTACGCATCCCAGATGACATCTACTCGTAGAATGGCTGTAAACAGACTGAAGCTATCACTAACGTTACCAGAATCCTAAAGGACCTGGAAGGGCTACAGAATTTCAGAATTTGAACAGAAACTGAACTCACATTAATTTCTCGAATCAAAACACAATACAGAAGGTCAGGGGCGGAGGCAGGATAAAAATGTGGCGGAGGCTGAAAAATATATTTTTTAATATTTTCCTTTATCATAGGGGCTGATAAAAAAAAATTCCTAATTTTTACCCTGTATATTTTCTATAATGTACGGCTCGGTGGGAGCTGGAGCCCCCTCCAGCCCCCATGTGCCTCCGCCCCTGCAGAAGGTTACTATTTTTGGTAAAAAGCAATATACTGATTCTACAGAACAAGAATATATTGAATCACTAAATTTCCACAAAATTACACATGAGTGTTATATACCATGTTACTCTAGTTCTACTTTGTACAAAATTGTAAATATATCTTTAACTGTTTAACATATGAGCTGTGGAGCAAAAGGAAAACCAGGACGGTTTGGATATCTGTAAGCATCCCATGGAAGACCATGGCTCATCATCCTGCCTTTCTTGGCAGGTCGATGCTTCGTTTCCGAAACTCCCTTCAGTTCTTCCCATGGATCACAGGGAAGATCGCTATAGTTTCGCTTCCGATGATCCTTTCTGACACGAAAGTCCGCCACCAGTGCAGCATGGTCGGACGACCATTCAGGCGTCGGAAGCTGCCTCATCCTCCCCTTGCATTCATAGAACGGAAACTTAAGCACCGCGTCCACTTTCATCTTGTTCTTCGGATACATGATGTAGTCCAGCGTTTCATTCTGGTGTTCTTCGGGAGCCCCCGCGTAGGCACTTTCCAGATTCATCGAGTGCTCGAGTTTCAGGAACTTGGAAAACCCTAGAACATCCTGAAAAGAACCAACCTCGCCTTTTGTGAGGAATGTGTGAGTATCGCTGTTTGGAGCTGAATTCATGTCGCCGCACACCAAAACAGGAATCCCCAAGGACTCGATCTTCTCAAGCCCTTGGACAAGACTCGCCACCTGAAACAAGCGAACCTCGGATTGGCCTTTCCCGCTGTTCAGATGCGTATTCGCCACGCAGAATCTAGTCCCGAAACCGTCCCTTTCTTCGAGAATCGCGACGATGGCGAGGTTATCCTTCACAAAACGTGGCTCCAGACCAAACCTACGGACCATGCTTTCTGCAATCTTCCCATAATCAACATCGTAAAATCTCACCAGGTTGAACTTATTGCAGCGGAAAAAGGTGGCGCATCCATCCGCAGTATAGCCCTCGCCATCGTACAGCTGACTCGATCTGCGCTTGTAGATGGCGCCGTATCCGAACCTCGAGAGCTGAGGATGTAAGAAGCTGAGGAAATGGTCGGATTGCACCTCTTGAAGACAAACAATGTCGGCGCGATATGCGAGTATTTCGGCGAGGATGTTCCATCTCCGGTACTCCCAGGAGAGACATTCCTCGGGGCAGTGATCATCGTAATCATATCTTCCCGTTTTCACGTAGATGTCGGCTAAGATATTGTAGGAGACAACTCGAAAACCTGAGATGATGCCATAGTTATGAGGGGAATTCAGTCTTTTCACACCGGACTTTGTGGGGAGGAGAGGACGATGGCGAAGCGGCATCATTGGAGAAGGAGAAGGAGAAGAGAAAACTAAACTATCCATGAAAGCAATTGGATTCAGAGTCCAAGGAAATGGCGGTGGCGGTGGCGGTCTTATATAGAACTGCAAATGGCGGGCGGAGGGTAATAACGGAAGTTTTGGTTATTTTACAACGTTATTTTTATAACGGAAACATTAACTATTTGAATTTCAAATGCCATAGTGTCTTATGTAAGTATTAAGTAAATGGAACTTAGAGATTAATTTTAAAAATCTGCTATTATAAAAAAAACAAAAAATCTACCTCCTTAGTTAATTAGTAATTTCACTTCCATTAGATAAAACTAGACACTTACAATGTAAACCATTGCTTCAACTTTAAGATCTAATTCTTATTTTATCATTTGTTTCAAAAAATTGTTATTTTATTATTAAGGAAAAAAATTAAAATCTATTATTGTTGTCACAATAAAAATTAAAATTTGGTAATATTATATACTCCCTTCGTCTCACTCTAAATTGCTTTTTTGAGAGTCAAACTTTGCAAACTTTGACCATAAATATAAATTTATATATATATATCATGTGAGATATTATTAAATTTTTCTTAACATTTATTTTCCAAATGTCAATTTTTTATGCAACATTATTATATGTAACTAGAGATATTTACGGTCAAACGTGGTCATTGAAAACCGTGAAAAAGTAAATAATCAATTTAAAGTGGGACGGAGAGAGTATATTTTATGTCATTAATATTTTCAATGATTACACAATAGGTATACGAATGATATGATACGTACTATGTTATGTAAAATTAATACTCTTTTGTATATTAAAAAATTATTGCTTAATCTCACAATCTCCCTTGTATGATGGTGTATTGAACAACTGACTTTGCGCATTATAGAAACCTTGATGAAATTACACTTCTTAATTATGTCATATATAAAAAACAGCCCAAGAAATTATCCATAATAAAATACTTAATAGGTTGCAGAATTGCAACTAATTTAGTGGTCGATAAAATGTGTGACATATAAATAAAATAACTGGTTATACCCGTATATATTGGAATTCTAATTCCTCCCAAAATAGCCCATATACTTGCTACCTTCGTTATATGGACACCAGGGGATGTAATGTAGACATAATAAGTTTGCATTTACTTATTATGAAAATATTTTTTTCTTTTCAAATTAAACATTTGTTATTTGTTGAGGAGTGAGAGGGATTTATCGGGCTGTCCGGATCCCAAAATACACGTATTTATGAGCTTTCTTCCATGTTCCCGTCGAAAATCAAGTTAAAAAATTCACATGAAAATGCTAGGATGCACAAAAAGCGAAACTTTGTGATTTCCACGTGTCTCCGGTAAG
>JAULKK010000011.1:1136728-1149481 GCA_032355705.1 Rubia peregrina
CTTTAGTTCAATGCATGTCGGCGTTTGGTTGCTCCTATTTAGTTCATTAACCTAAATTTGTTATCATATACTCGCTATGTCCCACTTTAAACTTCTTATTTTTCTTTTTAGACGTCCCACTACAAACTTCCTAATTATAAACTTTCTACATTTAGTCATAAATGTGTGGTCACAATTCTTTTTTTCCTTTCATAACTCTTATGTACTATGGTATAACAGTTAACAGTTAATCAATTAACACTTCCCTTCCTTTCAAGTCTATTCGTCTGCCGCCAGCTTTGCTCTCTGTAGCTGCCATCAAGTCATCAAACTTCTTCTTTTTTCCTAGCACTATCTCGATCTGCAACACACATCACCAATCTGTTTAATCATACATGAAATAAGCACCTTGCAAGCTTAAGTTTAAATTCGACAATTAAACGAACATACCTTTGCTTTTGAGATAGGTCGGCCTCTCGAATTATCCGTAATCTCAGCAGTATATGTTGTGATTTTTGAAATACAATCATTAAGACCAATAAGAATCACGCAGTATTTTACATATTAATGCTAAAAAATATTAAAAGCATAGTACTTGCTCTTTTCCACAAGAAAATCATTGTTTTCATAATTTCAGCAACACCCACCACCGTAGAAACAACTTCACCTCCGTAGAAATAGCCAAAATCAAGTCATTATCGATGAATACAAATCATAGAGCCTGAACTATAAGAACTTTTGAGCATATAGCCTATCCTCAATGCTTTCGTCTTATAACAATGGCAACCTTGAGAAGTGAATGAGAATGATTTGAAACCTGAAACAATTTGAATTGTTTTAAAAGAAGTGAAATATATAAAACACAAAAAAAAACTTACTCATCGGGCTTCCAGAATATAGCATAACCATTTATAAATTCTGTAGCTTTTATACATAAACATGAATACTATAATAAATTTCAGCAGATTAGTAGTTTCAAAGATCTCTGCGGATGGTTTTCTCTATTTTTCTTTGTTAAATTAAACTCCTATGTTTGCAAAACTGCAACAGAAACTATCTAGGGATACTGTATATAGTCATGTACTCTATTTTTAGTAATAGTTTTTAGCAACTGAAACCATGTTCTCATGAATTCATCGATGGGAATAAAAAATTATCTGATGCTTATGATATGTGTGTGTAAGAGAGATACGTCACCTGAAGTAGACCAAGTTAAAAAATATTATTTTAAACTCCACATACTCAATGGTCTCGTTTTCCAACAATTTCAACCTTAAGAAGCCAATGAGAATGATTTACAAACCTGAAATGATTCTAGTTGTATATGCAGTAGTAGTGTATTTCAACATGTTTCTTAACAGCAAAGATGCGCAGACCAAAACTCTAAAAGCCTTTAATAACATCATCCAAATGATCATAAACTCAGTGTCACTATCATTGCATTACATGATGCCATTTAAAAGTTTGAGTCTTCCTTCTAATCTCAACATGGAATAGTCAAAATTACAATGCAAAACTTACAATCAATACGTTTTCAATCCTTCTTTTTTCAACCTCATATCTAATAGCAATTTCCAAAAAGAAATTTATAACTTCTCTGAATTCAGATAAAGGAAAATGACATAGCATGAAAGATGTAAAAGAAATCAATACATTTGAAAGAAAGCACCAACTGAAATCCTAAACTGTTTATTAGACGCTTCTCTCGCTGACCAACCTAAAACATTAAAACAAAATTAAGAGTACCATTGTGCGACTTGCTACAAATGACTACTGAGATATAGAAGCACCAAAAGTTGAGAGATGCCACAGAAAAATAGATGCAACATAGGCGTACTAAAGTCGAATTACTTGTCATAGAATGGGCAAAGCACAATATATTTGATAATAAGTCAGAACGTGTAATGAAATCCAACAGGTTCTAAAAAGTTAAGCACCTAAGAGATTGATGATATAATATGAATAGATTATTTGAAGGTGTTTGTTAATATGCAGCAAAATTGAATTTGAACATGTTTGTTAACAGCAAACCAAACTTCTGAAGAGCTTCTGAACATGTTTGTTAACAGGAAACCAAACTTCTGAAGGCCTTTAATAACATGATTCAAATAATGTCAAACTTAGCATTAATATTATAGGATTAAGTGATTAAAAATTGGAGGTCTTTTAGTAACGGAAAGATGCAATAGTGTTACAGTAAGTAAAGAAAATGAAGTTGAGATCATCGGGAAAATTTCAGAAGTTTTCCCAATGAACACAAAACAAATACGTGAAGACCGAACCAAAGCATAATGGTCAGAGGCGAGGAAACTGAACACACCGAGTTTGATAGTATTGAATACCAGCTGCACCGCCTTTTCCAACCAGGTAGGGAAAAATCCTACTAAGTTAGTGAGGTAAATTATCAAACAACTTGTGTGCCTGAATTGAAACTGGGAAAGACCCAACTGAAAAATATATCAACAAATGAAAGCGCACGCTGTAGCACAGTGAAAATGGACGGAGATTTCCATTAATCCACCCATTCCAATATATACTAAAACCAAATGAATCTGCAAAGTGAAATAAATAAAAAATAAATAGAGTATATAGACACGCCTTCATGACTATGCATTCTCTATTCACTACTGTTGATTATCTAGGAACTCATATGCCAATTCACGATTAAATGAAGTAATTTTGAAAGATTACTACAATTAGGCTCAGGTACAAGTCATAGAAGCATGAGAATAAATATAAAATACTCGTTCATATTATAAAACGGGCTGCGATGTCTCTCCACCAGACTCCACATTGTCTGGCAAGCCAATTTTGACACTCAACATTCAATTCAGCCTCACCCACTACAAAATGACAGTTAACTCCTTTTTATTTCATCTATTATCGCTAATTCTACTTTATTTCTAATCATTTCATGTTCCCATAGAAATCATAATATGATAATTTCTTGGCCACAAATATGATTAAAATTGTATTCAACAAGTACCTGTGGGGAATATGATCTGCTGATGGTTGAACACGTTCCAAAGAAATAACTTGACCTAGTAGATGTTTGAGAGTTCAAATTTGTATGTAACCGGTCCAAATTAATTTTACTTCAAATCGAGGTCAAGGCAATATTTTAGAGATTAAATCAAACTCGAGGAGAGTTCTAACTCGAGACATTTCAAATTGCTTGACTCATTTATTTTTGAGAGCTCGGGAAGACTGGGATTAACCAAGATTTCAAAACAAATCAAAGTTATATCTAATTAGGGGTGGCAAATGGGTGGACGGGCCGAATTTGGATTGGGTAATATGTGTAATTAAAAAATATGGGTATGACTCATTTTATAACGGTCAAAAATGGATCGGGGTCAAAATGGGTTAGGTTGAAACCCGCTTAACCCTTTGGTAAAAAATTATTCAACTCACGGGTAAAAAATGGGTAAACCCCCAAGTGTCAACCCACAAATAAACCTATGAGTTTACATACCAACCCATGTGGGTAAAACTCGCGAATTTCAATCCATATATTGATTTATATGAGTTTATATAAACTCATATGGATAAACCCGCAATTTTCAGCTCATATATTTACCCATATGGGTACACCCAGGGATTTCTACCCATATGGTTAAACTCATGGTCAACCCGCAAATTCAATCCGCCCAACCCATATTTTTCACTTACTCATTTGACCCATTACCCATTTACCTCATTACCTCATTACTAATACCCACACAAATTTAAAAATAGACAACCCGTGTTATAACAAATAGACAACCCAAATTTAAAAAAAAAGTAGTACTCAATATCTATAACTTTAATTATTGATCAGTTACGACAATGAGCAACTATTTTCCTTAGACTAATGATATACTTTCTCGTTCTATCATTGTTATATTACTTGGATCTATTCACTTCACTTTATTTTTATTATTTTAAAACTTTCACCCACTTAGGGAATCTCTTTTCCAGATAAAAGGTCTCTTGTTAGACATCTAACGGTTGGACTAATCATGAATAATTTCATTTCGATAGTTTTTAGGGTTATACACATATCTCAAATTATAAATTTTACATTATATTTTAATTTTTTCTCAATATTATAGGAATCTCATTTCATAAATAGAAACAAACATTAAATCCCCGTATTAATTACATTGATTATAAAAAGATAGGTCTAGCATTTAAGCAGTCTAGGAAAAACTGTAAAACTATTACATGCTTGCAAGAGTCAATGAACAATCATTCTGCTAACTGTCAATCATAAGCATTTTGGCAAGCCTTCCAGAAAGCAACCACGATTCACTGTATAAAACACCATCACACAGATCAGTACTGGTCCAATCTAGAAAAGGAAAAAAACACATCAGCAACTGAAACTGACAGACACATGCATGGAGGAAAATTATAATTAAAACTGAAAAGGGGGACAGGGCGCGGGTTTATTCTTGCAAATTGATTACAATTTCTTTAGACATATGGAACATGAAAAATCACCTTGATAAACTACCTGAAGTAAGATTAAAAGAATTCCCCCCTAAAGCAACGTAAAAAAGATTGATTTTCACTATCATCATACCAACACGATATGGTAAGCTGCAAGTAGCATCAAAGGCAGGATTAGAACCAAATTATTGTGTAATGAACAAAATAAACGCTTATAACTTCACATCACATTGTCCACTATTCAGCTTGACAATTTTTAAACCATTCAAATTCCAGTTAGTGAAAAATGACAGTTCAATCACTACGAACGTATCCTTTAACCCATCCACAACCAGTTGGCACGAAACTGTAGATAAATAAAACATGGGCAAGGAACAATTTGATTCTTTACCATTTTAGCATCTTTGTTAGAATATTTACTCCCAAGGATAGCCTTCACACCATACCAATTGGAAGACATGTTTTTCACTAAAGAGCAGATCATCTCAACAATGTTAATGCTGCAGTTTAAAAAGAAATATACCCATGAGCCATGACAGACACAAGAAACACTATTCGGTTCCTGTGAGCCATGACTCCTCTGCCCTCTATGATACAAAGGAGAGAAAACACAATGTAACCAAAGTAAAAGTGAACTGATATGTGGAGGGCAGAGGCGTATGTATATGCAGTGTAAAAGTACGGACAATACCTGTTTGGAAGTGTAATAGGCCGGTCCATATTCGCATCACCTGTGAAAATAGGAAAAGGAAATTGAGCTTGTAAAAAAAGGAGCAGGCATCAGGGTAGAACACACTCGTAAATATGGAAAGAAAATAGGCATGGAGGCTGCATAATTACGGCAGCATCAGAAAGGTGTATCATTTACTATGTAAACTGAGTTCCAAAATGCTTAAAAAGGTTAGGTAAATCACTAAACACAAATACCTGTTGTCTGCAGGGAAGCCTCAACCTGCACACAGAAACCAACAACAGAAGTTAGGTAGCAAACAACGCAACTGAAGAACGTAGGAGTTATTCACTGAGATAATCGTTAAATTTTTTGAGAGGAAACCATATTACATATATGGTTACTAGTTTTCGAACGGAACTGAAACCATAAATACAAAATTTGCAGAAACACAGTAAAAATGGAAATAATGTGGAGACTACTGAAACCAAAGTGGCAGGTGCATAAAAAGGCTTCGAAAGTAGTAACGAAATATAAAAGAAGGCATAAAAGTCCTTTGAGATCAGGTATGTGAAAGTAGAAGAGGATTTGAAAGTATTTGTGAAAGACACAACAAACGCAAGTATGATGCTTAGGAAAGAAACTGGAAAATAGTAGTGCAACTCAAACATGGACGTCCTCTGATATGAAGAGATATTTCAAAGTTATTTCTTTCCCATCAGGGAGTCTTCCATAATAAACAACCCCAAAGCCTCTTGAGCCCACTTTTCTCTCGAAATTCTTTGTTGCATCTTCAAGCTCAGATAACATGAACCAGTGAGCAGCTTCAGCGCCATTTCTCAATGAAGAGATAACCATTTTACATGTTGAACCAAATCTATGCTGCCTGTCGCAATGAGCTTAACGAAATTCATGTGAATAAACAACACTTGGTCACTCTTTTGCAACTGATAAAGAGTTTTTAAACTGACCTTGTTTTTTATCACTTTTCTTTGATTTATGCAATAGAAAGCAAGAAGCTATAGTTGCAAGAAGCAGAGCTGCATCACCAACCGATGATCCAATAATAAATTTTTGATGACTTCCGGCGCTGTTGCCTTTATGGAGCAAGGTTCCGTCGTAACTTACATTATCATGGTAGATGAAAAAATCATAGGTAAATTTTTTGACCAGTGAGATAATACGAAGAATACAGTGCACCAAACAAACATTGAAAATGAGAGAGGACAGTTATATCAGTCCAACATAATTAGAGCTGGTTTACTTGCTCTGAACACTTCCCTATGCATCCATTAGTAAAGTTAAGAAAAGGTATAACTCCATTACCTATCTTTAAGTTACACTAACAGTCTAACAGACATCAAGAATCGGAACCAAAATTAATACAACCCCCTTCTCCTTAACACTATAACAACTTTCTGAACATACTTATCACATGTTGTAATAAGAGATCTAATGTTACTCTAATCTGGTTATCATAAGTTTACTGTCAGAACATAATTTAAGGACTTACAATTTACAAATCTAGGCCGCTAATAGATGTTCAAGGGAAACAAGGTATACTCACTTTAATATCAGCCTCTTGTTCAGAAAATTTGAAGGGATGATGCCAGATAAGCTGTTGTTCTGTACATCCCTGCATCAATAAAGAATCCATCTAATTGACCAGATACATGAATAGAATAGAATAAGAACAAAAAACTACAGCAACAATGATTTTGGTGGTCTAATTGACTACATCTTAGGTTAATCATATAAAATTTGGTGAAAAAAGTGCAAAATAGAAGGAAGTTGAATGGTATACGATGCCCTACATGTTGGCTCAATAAATATAAGTTGATTTGGTTATGTATAATCACTTGCACTCTAAAGATCTATAACTTACAGTTCTCTTAAACTCGATAGACCAACCAAGGAGGATGGAAGCCCACTAGTCAATAAATTATCCTCTAGGTGTCTGCAAATGACATAATCATTATGATAAGAACTTCTATCATGTCCAAAAGATTATTTTTTAGATCAAAGTTTTTGAAAGTCATATATCAAAAATGAAATAAACATTACATAGGGACAATTAGAGTGTAATATAAGAGCCTAATAGAATGCATGTTCTGACATAACACACTGTTATCATATAAATTTTGATTGTCCACAATGGAATAAAGCTTAGTTGATGAATCTTACATGAGATGCTATTTTACCACAGCTGGCCAACAAACACTAAATTAATTGAAACAAATAGAGAAAATCTTACATAATCTTCAGGTCTGGGCATCCGGAAAAATCAGGAATTGTACTAGACAGCGAATTCCCATCTAGCCACCTGTAACCAGTACATATTAGAAACTATAGATAAGCACTAAGCTAAACTCTGCATAAGTTAAGATAAAGCTCAAAACTTACAACTCAATCAAACCACTTAATTTTTTAACTTTGAAGGTATACTGCCAGTCAAATTCATCCTTGACAATTTACTGCCACGACAGAAATCATCAGTTTAGGGTACTAAATTATGCAGTTTTCAGAAAGGTTTCAAGATATAAGAAAGTACTATCTCTAGAATGATTTCAAGCCCTCTCTACAAAAAACACTTTGAAAATGATAAAAAAAACACATGCTCACCGGCTTAAACATGACTTGAAAAATGTTCTTAGGCTAGGATCAGCATCATGTAGAACCACATCCCCATAATCCAGAAAAAATTGGAGGATAGCCTGCAATTATCATAACCAACCTATGAGATTATAAGCAGTAAACAGTAGGATACCATTTTAAAACGAGAAATAACAAATCATCTTCAGAATACTTGAGGCCGATCAACAATTACGAAGAAGATAATGCACAGTTACGAGCTACATAAGTAGCATTGCGCCAAAAGAGCAAATAATCAAACAAAATGCATGAAATTATACGCTAATTAAGCTGAAAATGGAACGTGTATATAAGCATTACCAACAGCAGTGGGGCAACGGAGGATCGAGACTGAGAAGTCGACGTCAAGGAGCGCTGAAATATCTTACTGAGATGAGGAAAAACCCGAGCTATCAAATCCTCCGACTTCTCATTTTTACACAGCTCACACAGTCTATTCAACTGAAAATCAACAACATCACCGGAAAACATAATCAATAATACAATTTCAACTTCAATCAACGAGCGAAGTTTAAATGATCGAAAAAACGCGCGAATACGGTAAGCACAGTGAAGAGCGGGAATCATCCAAAAATCATACCGAGTTGAGGAGCGCGGGATCGGAGGCCGGGTCATTAGCGAAATTAGAGTCTCTTGCAGCAGAAGATAGCGATCGCAGATGGAATTCCCATTCTCTATCACCCATTTTTCTGCAAATCTTCAGTTCAGAAATTCATCTGCGTAATCCAGAAACTCTGTTCTTCAGTTTCCGGTTTCGGATCTTCTGAACCGACCCGTTAACCGTCTAAGTAGTCTTAATAATTTGCGAATAAGCCCTGGGTTATGCCTAGTTAATTATGTAGCCCAAAACCTTCAATTGTTGCGATGAAACTTCCCTAAAATTTTTTTAACCCAACCCTTTATATTAATGAATGTAGTTGGCAAAGTCATTTACAATGAAGTGGTTCCATTACAATAAATTGGGGTAAACTCGTTACACAGCGACTAAATATTATAAATAACACATCAAATTCTGGTGTGACTATTTGAAAACTATGCTGAAATTAAATTAGTGTAGCATGTATCGTTGTTCTGCTACTCTGTCCACTCTGAACCACTCACTACAGAAGCTTTAATTGGTCCAAATGTGACCCGAATGTTAAAATAGCATATTGAAATATAATTCTTTTTCCAATGAGTTGCGCAACTTGCTAGAATCACATGAAACACCTAAACAAACCTTTAAACATTTAAACAATCTAAACTGATTTGATCTAACATTGTACCCCTATGTCACAAATCTGCAGCTCTCTCCTTTGTGAAGATATTGCTAGGGAGATTTCATCAGAGTTTGTGACATGGTTTCTCCGTTATATATTAGATCTACTCATTAGAAGCAAAATCGAAGAGAAAATCAGGACAAAAACATCGAAAATTAAACATAAAAATTAACCTCCATCCCCAAAACTTAGTTGTTGAATTGCTTCATTCTAACCAAACATTTAACCATGAGTAAGTTCAACTTAGTATTATTAGCAGTTAAAGTAACATTTTTACAAGTATTACCTTAGGTGATGTTGCAATAGATCTAACGTAACACTTTTTAAATTTTAAATAATGTTTTTCAATATTTACGTAACACTTTTCAAAGGTTTAAGTAACACTTTATAAGCTATTTTAACATTTTTAATAAGTGTTACGAGAAAGTGTTACGATAACTCTAATTTGTAGTGGTGACCGGTGTAATAAAAACTTTCTCATTAAAAGTTGGTTTTGAATTCTTACAAAAATGAATTTTTATACTTTCAAAAAGTTGTTTTAAGGTCTAGGAAGGAGTATATGACAAACACAACAAAATAAATTTATGTTACATTTTAAATTTGCAGGGATAATTTTACTTATTTATAAAGGAACCCAATTTTATTAATTTCAAAACAAAATTCTTCACGTGAAATGGAAACTTTTCATCTGAAAACGGAGTGAATAATAGAGCAACGTAGACCCTGAATTTAGGCTGAAAGTGTCAATATAACCCTGCACTCTCAGAAAATGTCAAAATAACTCTTGACTCGGCTGACTTTTTAGTCAACAATTTAATGGCCGAATTTTATTGAAAAGACCAATTTACCATTAAATTTATAAATAAAAATAGAAAGATGAAAAACATTTCTCTCTTCGTTTTTCATTCTTCCCCGCCGTCGAGCCGTAATGATTCGCCTGCAGAGGCGTTTGAGGCTGTTCTCGGGGGCGGTGGTAATGGAGATTTCCCGACAGAGAAATGGAGGGTGCGGTGGGTGGTTGAGGAGGGATGGGGTGGATGGAGGAGGTGTGTGAGCGGTGGCGAGCGGTGTTCGAATCGGTGACGAGGGTGGAGAATAAAAGGTGGCCGAGGAGGGGGAGGGCTAAGGTTGCAGACGGCGATGGTTTAGGTTGTGAGCGGTGTTCGAATCGGTGGCGAGCGTGGCGAATCGATGATGGTGGACGTGTGGAGGGGTTGCAGGCGGCGGCGGTTTAGGATGTGAGTGGTGGCTAGCGGTGTTTGAATCGGTGGCGAGCAGTGTGTGAATTGGTGGTGGCGAAGTTGGGGGAGGGTTAGGGTTGCAGGCAATGATGGTTTTAGGTGTGAGCGGTGGCGAGCGGTGTTCGAATCGGTGGCAATGGTGGTGAATCGGTGGCGGCGGAGGCCTAGGGTTGTAATGGTGGCGGAAGAGTAAAGAAAACGAAGGGGTGTCCCGCGGTGGAGCAACAGTGAAGAAGAAGATTAAGGGTAAGGGTATTTCCATCAATTCACTTCTTGTCATTGTCGGAATCTCTTGAGTCAACGCCGGAGTTAGAGAGTTTGGTTATATCGGCACAATTTTTTTAAAAAATATAGTTAGATTGATACATACAATGATTAGTTATGGTTATATTGACGTTTTCTGAGTTTGTAGGGTTCTATTGACACTTTCAGTATAAATTCAGGGTTATAAATGTAAATAACCCCGAATAATAAAAGTACTGCAAATTTCCTTTTCAATTTGGGTTTTTAGAAAATGGTTTTACGAGCAGTTGAATTTGATGGAAATCTTTTCCAAATCGTAAACAGTGACTCATACCGTATATACCATGTATTCCTTTTGTGTTTGGGATTCTATTTCAGACCGTTCGATTTCGATTTGGAAAGTAATCATTTTCAAATTGAAAATCGATTTACATCAGTCTTATATAGGAGTAGTTATATATTCACCAATTTTTCTTAAATTTCCTCAAAAAGTGTCTCCATGCACGATAACCTCACGCCGGAGGCAGTGGCGGAACCAGGAGCTCAGACAAGGGGTGACTGAAAAGAAGAGTAAATTTTTTTTTGCACGCTTAATACAACAAAATTATAGCGAACAATTATTACATAATAAGATAAATACATAATATTAAGATTTTTACAAGTACAACAAAATCACTGGATTAGAAACTACTTTCTAATACTAGTGTTGCTAGAAGTAGAACCACTAAAAATCGGAGATAATTGTGTCCAACGATATTGCATATGCTGATAACGTTGCAAAATTGGTTCATTATTCTAATTTCAAACATATGCTATTACGGAGAAGATATTAACCTATCAAATCAAGACGCAAATAGCAAAAAATAAAAAATATAGCTACGGAGAAGAGCAAATAAGCTCAACACCAGCAATTTCCCTGAATTGACTAATTCATAATCTAGCTTCAATTGGAAATATTACAATAGTCTAACTAGTCTAACGACAATGAGAGGATTCAGAGCCCTTTAAATTAGCCAGAATATCCACCAAAAACATTTGTAAGCAGACTGTAGACCATCGTCAAGCCAGTTAAATCGTACAGCTAAGAACAAGGAAATCCTGAAAATCATAATCCCCAGGCCTCTTAATATAACAAACCCAACAAAAAAAATCAACAAATCAATACTTCGTCACCAGTTCAATTAGGAACACAAACGAGTCATATAACAGCCAATAAACGATCATTAATTTCAGAGATAAAAATTTAACACGGGCAATTACACAAGTAAATCAGAGCCGTAGTCTTCAAATAAAAACGAACCCAACCAGATCACCAGTTCATAGAAAAAATAACAAACTACGAACAGAGTACCGGTTCATAGCTATTACATTCAATCAGTTTATACAACACAGGAAGTAGGACAAAAATGCTCTTAATAATGTCTCGGACAACTTGTCTCGATCTCGCATTCAGATGAATTGAATCGCATACCGTGTTATGCTTGGACGTGGGGCGGCGCGCGGTGGAGTCGACAACGGAACGAACGGCGGGAGCAACCAGTCTGGGGAGGCGTATTTCGGGTGCAAGAAGATGTTGACAATTTGACCTGAGTATGTGGATAATCCAGGTACTAGGCACACTGTACACTGCACTTTGTGCAGCTAACCCGGATCCATATAGTTGTATACTCTTCCGTCCTTATTAAATTTTTCTATTTTTTTTTATCTTCCTGAGTTATATTTGAACACCGATAACTTTAATTACAAACAATAATAGTGTATAAGAAATTATTTTTAAAAAAGTAGATGTTACATGGAATCTAACACTATCTATTACTCCCTCCATCCCATTTAAAGAATACTCCCTCCGTTCTATAACTATTGATCTATTTACTTTTTCAAAGTTAAATTTAATTAACTTTGACCGAAATATAAACTAATATATATACAATAAATATATCATGTTAGATATTGTTATATTTATCTTAACATCTATTATCTAAATATCAAAATTTTATATGAAATTATTGTATTTAGTTAGAGATATTGACGGTTAAACACAGTCATTGAAAATTATGAAAAAATAAATAGGTCAATAATCATGGGATGGAGAGAGTAGATGTTACAAGAATCTAACAATAATCATATTGATATCTATGTCAGAGGGCAAAACTCCCCTACATCACCATGAATCCATTGCTCCAAATTTCCATAATCAGCGTATACACCAACTCTACACTTTTTATGTCCACAGCCATAACACTCAAGTCGGAAAATGCCAACAGCCAGCCCAGTC
>JAULKK010000011.1:1170626-1183382 GCA_032355705.1 Rubia peregrina
GATAAGAATAATAAAAAGGCTTTGGAGGGTATAAATGTAATTTCCTCCCTTTTAATGGTTTTTCATTTTTCAGAGGGGTAAAATAGTCTTTTTACCAAAATCCAGCCTAAATCTATTGAAATGGGCATGTTTGTACTTACACTAACTATATAGTTACATTTTCACTTTTCAATTATCAAAAGATACATTGACACATTTGTGAATTATGTAGGGTTATAAAAAAGTACTTTTTACCACTCTATCAGTCTCACTACTTTTGGCCCACTTATTTTTTCACAGTCTCCAATCATCATCTTTGACCGTCAATATCTCTAGTTACATATACTAATTCCGCATAAAAAGTTGATATTTAGAAAACATATGTTAAGATGAATCTAACAATATGTCCTATGATATTTTTTATCACATGTATATATAAACTTATATTAATGGTCAAAGTTTACGACTTTGAAAAAGTTAAGTGGCCAATAGTTGTGGGAGTAGGGTCTATCTTTTTTAGCACATTATTTCTAGAATGAGTATCCTGACAGACGGCCTGTCTATAAACTTATGGACGAATCACTTATTTTTTACCTCATACACTCAATTTGTTAAATTACATAGTACTAAATTTAGAAAATATTTTTTTATTGTATATTTTATATTTTCAGATTCAAATACATATTATTACTTATTTTAAATTTTAACATATAATATGTAACTTTTACAATATTTAAGGTAAGAACGAACGTGGACTGTCCATAAGTTTAGGGTTTAGGAAAGTCCACTTTCCTAAGACTTTCTTCTTAGTTCTATAGCTGAGTCTACATTCATAAATTGGACTTCTTTAAACTAATCGTCCCAGCTTGAATCTGGCCCAAAATGTAAATGGCCCAGCAAAATTTCAACTGATTTACCCGCATTTCCTAAACAGGTCTATCGTCTCCTTCAGTAAGCTCTGCAGAGAACCCTACCGGCGGTTCACAAACACACATCGAGCGGCGGCGGCATTCAGGGACTTCCCGGCTTGGCTTATCCTTCAAGCTTCAGCGAGTCCAGCTTTCCAGTTCTAGAATCCAGCAGCATTTAGACGACCGGCGTGTGATTCTTGGTAATTTTCATAGCGCTTCTTTATTTAATCTTCATAAATGTGATTGTGAATGCGTTTACAAACGATATGAAATACTCTGAGAAATGATTGTGATGTGCTTCCTGAAGCTCTTGATTTCAGTTCATTCTTTCTTAAATAGCGTCTTTAGGTAGGATAAATTTCTTCTGTTTCATGAAAATTGACCGCTCAGAGCTTCATCTTCGGATATATTTGGAGGTTTTAATAGGGTTATAGTTTGTAGAGTTTTCGGAAGGAATAAACAATTTCTCCATTTTCCTCTGTTCGCCTGGTCCTAGTAAATTGAGGCAAGATGATCACCATCACCTAAACAAAATTATGGAAAACCCAAATTATTCCCAATCATTTCTGATTACATTCTTTCGATTTGTCACATAACCGGATGATTCAAAGAGATAGGGGAAAAGGTAAAAGGGTGCCAATTCAGCATTTATTGCTTCCCCTTGATTGAGTTTGGAATTGAGTATATAGGTGACCTGGGAATGTATATTTTAGCTCAGTTACAGAGCTTAGGTTTGGAGGTTTTATCTTCTGACTCATGTTCTTTTAACTAGGGAATTGAATGATTTTGGAGTAAAGATCAAATGGGTCGCAAGGATTCAGAGTCGCCTCCGAGAGGCCGAAGGTCACCTCGTAGAAGGAGTCCTCCACGGAGGGAAAGGTCGCCACAACCTCCACGGAGGGAAAGGTCGCCACCACATCCACGGAGGGAAAGGTCGCCACCACATCCACGGAGGGAAAGGTCGCCACCACCTCGACAAAGAAGTTCTCGTACCACAGCGTCATTAGTGGCTGACAATGCTCGTAGCAAGTCTCCTAAACGTGCTAGGTCAAGATCCCCTGAACGTTCACCTGTTAGAGAGAGACCTCCCATTCGTAGGAAGTCCCCAGAGAGGAGAAGGTCGATTTCGCCGGCATCTCCTTCTCCAGTCAGAGAAAGACCGACAAGTCGCGCTAGGTCGCCAAGGCAAGCAAATTCTAGGTCGCCTGAAAAAGAATCACCTTCTCCGAGGACTAAGAGGTTAAGGAGAGCTCAAGCTGAAAGAGGGGCTGAAAAGGCAAGTGACAAGGACCAGGAAAAATTTCATGGCAAAAGAGATGACAAGGCACCGCATAGGGAAAGGGATTCAAAGAGGGAAGTGTCAAACGATAGGGCCTCTCACAGGGAATGGGATTCAAGGAGGGAAGTGTCAAATGATAAAGCATCTCACAAGGAATATCATTCACAAAAGGAACTGCCAAATGATAGAAGAGACCGACATCCAGGGAGGGATGAAGTTGATCATGAGTCTTCTAGATCAAGACGCGGTCGCTCACCTTCAGTGGAGCATCACCATCGGAATCAGCACAGATCTAGATCCCCTACTGGAGCTGATAGAAGAGCACGTGACGAGGTGTCTGGTGATATCCATTACCTTTTAGTTTTCTATATATTTCAGCCTGTGGCAATTTAAAATAAAATAAAATAAAATCTTGTTGATCTTATGATGGGTTGGGGGGTCTGAGGAAATCTATGTATCTGCAACTTGGAAATTTTGCTCTTTTCTTTACAGAGAAGGGGGAGGCCTGAAAAGTATTTGTGAGAACTTAATAAAACGTAAAAACGTGTATGTACATTTGAAACCATATTGCTTCAATGAACATAATTGCAACATATATCTTCACAGAGGGATGGGGCTTAGTTGCTTTCATGTTATTCAACTTTTAACGGTCATACCTTGTTTCCCCTTCCACTGCCTGGGAAACTAATTGCATATTGTTTTCTTCTACATTTTTTTTTTCAGGAGACGAACTCAATGGGCTCTAATCATCGGTGAGTATTTTATGTATCTGAAGATTGTTTTTTGCTTTATCTTACTGGTGATATATGTTCACATTCTGCAGGAAATATGACTGACCTACATGTATGCCTCTCATAGATGATTACTTTGTTTATAATAGATGCCTTGAGTAAGAAATTGAGTCGGAGATCAGGTCATGTGTCTTGGATCAAGGTTGGACTCTTAAGAAATTTTAGTGAAGCCTCTTCACAGTCTAACTTTATTTAATCACTTAACGGATCAAGTTTTAGCTCTTAAAGTGTTTGGTGCTGTCTTGACCACTTTAATTAACCTTTCGTGACCGTTTTGAGTCCTTAAAATTTTCATTTGGCAGGAATGGAGATGATGACTCTGTAGCTAAAATGAAGGCTGCAGAAGAAGCTTTAGAATCAAAAGATAAGGTGGTGCTTCCCACATTCTTGGAGTTTGTATTTCTTCTTACTGATATTTTCCATGAGAGAGATTCTATCCCCTGAGCTCTAACCATGATGATGATACATAATTTGGTCGTGAACTCTATAATGTGCATGGCTCACTTTTTAATTTGTCTTCTTATAAAATATTTTTTTCTATTCTGGCAGCAAAAACCATCATTTGAGCTGTCTGGGAAGCTTGCTGCTGAAACTAACCGGGTTAGAGGTGATTATTGGATTACCTCTATATTGTTTATGATGAAAGTTTGTTATCTATTTTTCTTTTTGATGTTTAGCTAGGGTTGCATATGTCCACACCCTTTAAGAAACTGAGGAAGCGGCATCTTCTTGCTTATACTTTCTAATTTCCTACTCTCACTATATCTACATTTTCAGTCTGAGTCTGTCAGAGCCAGACTACCTCAATGATTATAATTAACCTTTATTATGATCATTTGGAGCTTTTATATGTCTTTCTCTCTAAACCTTTACTTGTTCTTTGACCCATCATCTCAGGTGTAACACTGTTGTTCAATGAGCCACCAGATGCAAGGAAACCCGAAGTAAGGTGGCGATTGTATGTGTTCAAGAATGGTGAAGTATTGAATGGTAATTTCTTGCAGCCATAGTTTCAGTATATACCCTAGTCACCTTTTCAATTTTATTCCTGATGTATTTGATATTGTTTTCTAATGAGGAACAAGGAGCAAATTATATTCATCAATTTGAAAACTGCTACTGGATGTATAGTTTAACTTTTTGCTGGTCTATCTAAACTAGCCTTATCAGGTCTGTACTGCAAACTGCACTTGCTTATTGAATTTGTTGGAGCTTATATTGATATAAAGCTGGGAAGAGCACAGACACATTGTGCTCATAGATGGCAACATTGTAGCTAGTAATATGTATCCAAATACAAGCTCTTCAATTCACATAATTCTGTGTCTTTAACATCTGTTATGGATAGTTGGTGTGATTAACTTTGCATATTCAGTGTAAATAATTTACATGTAGTTGGTTTTATTAACTTGCAGTCTTATTTGATTTTTCAAAGAATTTTAGCGTTATTCTGGATAATTCTGGCAGATCCCCTTTATGTACACCGGCAAAGCTGTTATCTGTTTGGAAGAGAAAGGAGGGTTGCTGACATACCTACAGACCACCCATCTTGTAGCAAGCAGCATGCTGTACTTCAGTACAGGTAAATGTTGAATCATGCCGCTCGTACTAATTAAGCTGGTAATATAGTTGCAAGTATTCTTTTGTTTCTTCTCATTAGTTGATAATCTTTCTAAGTGTTTGTTTGTGTATTGTAGGCAAGTTGAAAAGGAAAATGCTGATGGGACTTTATCTAAGATAGTGAGGTACAGTAATTAAGTTAACTTTCATTTTCTGTTACATTCTTGGGTTAGCATTGCTTTCTTTTTAGGTACGCTCTGTGATCCTGCTCTTAATATGCAGGCCTTATGTGATGGATCTCGGGAGCACCAATGGGACCTTTATTAATGTAAGCATTGGTGGCAAAGCTACATGTCTTTCAGGAATTTGTGTCTCAGCACAATGTTGAGATGTTAGATATTCCTACTTATTCCAAATTACGCTATAACTGTGCTAGTTGTTTATATGCAGGATAACCGAATTGAACCTGAAAGATACTACGAACTTTTAGAGAAAGACACGTTGAAGTTTGGGAATAGTAGGTAGGTGCTATGAATCTCCTCTTAAAATTTGACTGACCATTTTGCTGATCTGCATTGTGTTGTTCTGTGTGTATATTTGTTGAACACGTTCTTCGAAGCACCCCCTCGTGTTTTTTTCTTAAATCCCGCTCACATGTTAACCATAACCTGGATATACTATCTGATATTATATGAGGAAGACTGAAAACTGAGTGATCTAATAATGCAAACTAGCAATGTGAAGTATTATGTGAATTGAGGTGGGCGTAATATTGCTCCAAATTCTGATTTGTTCGCCTATTTAATTCCACCTTTTGCTCAGTTTTTATCTGTTGCTATGCCACATGAACTGCATCTAATGATGCTGCACTGTCGTGCTTTTGCAGCCGAGAGTATGTTCTACTGCATGAGAACTCAGCCGAATGATGCTGCGTAGGTTAGTGCAGATTGTGTAGAGGACTTTGAGTAGAGTTGTGCTCTGTCATTGGCTTACAAGCATGCAGGATCTCTACTGAGGATAGTATACTCAACTGCTTTTAAGCCACAATTCTCGGAATCTCTGGCTTGTCCTAATGTAGTTTTATTCGTGATATCCAAATGGGTCTAACAGTATTTGAAAAGAAGTTTAAGCTCCAACAAAAATTTGTTCGGGATCGTTGCCTTGTTTTTGGACCCCGATATAACGCTATGTAAAAACATTCTTTCTTTGTTTCTCCTTTTACACTGTCATTCCCATTCTCTGTAATGGTAAAAAAAAAGCATCAGCTGCTGCGGCGGCGGTAGCTTTAATTTTTCCCACCATTGCGAACTCTTGCAGCTAAATTCTTCCAGGCCGGTAAAGAATTCACTGTCGACAGTCATTTTGTAGCCGTTGATTGCATCGTCATTGTCCTCAGTCTCTACCTCAAGCTTCCCAGCACCGACAAGGGGCAGGCCATAGTTTCTCTTTTGATGCGTGTATGGAAAGTGTCATCCTTGGTGCCAATTTGTTGAGGTTTGGTGCTTGAGCTCTCTTTAACTGCAATGGCCGGCGAATGAGCTCTGCTCGCCGGTATCACGAGGCTCATAGTCATAGGTTCGGTTCATTGGCATCACGAGGCAACCTCAGCCTCTCGAGAGGAAGGGGTTCTTGATGGGCAAACTTATTCAGGAACAGTTCTAGTGGTAGTTATGGTAATGGTTATTCCAAAAGCAGCTAGTACCGGAAGCCTGCCTCCACCAGCATTACCCAACCCAACCCGGCCTCACCCAATCCCGGTGATCCCGCGGGGCCTGAGCCTGAGGTTTATCACCCTTTACTGGAAGAGGGGCAGAGATGGGCAGGAGCTGCAAAGCCGCCTTCCCTCGATGAGTATTGAAATAGGAATACACAAAAGAATTAGACCCCAAAAAATAGCATCTGCATTGGAGCTACAAATCCATTAAGCCTACATCAAATCTATGAAGAACCCTTTTCTAGTTATCGATCCTTCTCAAATGGACTTGGGGGCTTGTAACTTGTAAGGCTATACCAATATATTTACAAAAAGTCCCTAAACTCCAGGAATGAAACTCCCAAGGCAACAAATTAAAAAACATTAGAAGTCGATGATAGGTTCGCCGATGGTCAAGTTCCTCTCCACAGTCCATGGCAAGTTGAAGAGCTTAGCCATTATGAACTTAAAAATCTTGTTCACATTTATGTTGTGTGTTGCACTTGAGAAGAAAAGGGTTGCCTTCATGGCCCTTGCATATGCTCTTGCCTGATCAGTTATGCAAAAAACAAACTCAATAAAAGAAAAGGGCATTCTTGAGTTTAACGTAAAGAAAAAGATTGGGTTTTCAACTTTCTTGACATCAAAAGGGGTTCTATGTGGAAACAGAGGGAAAAAGTTTGATTCTTTGACGTTTGTGTTTGTTTTCTTATCTTGATTCTCAACACCTGTCCTCAAAATAGACATATCATAACAGCAAGATAATCCCACTTAGCCAAAACCCATACTTATCTGTAAATATTCCTTTTTTGCTCTGAACTTTTTCTTTCTTGCTTGTCCAATTTTTACAGAGTACTGTTCACATGTTAGATGTGACTACAACATATGCAAGTTATGGAAGATGCAAGAAAAAACATGTTTTAAGCAAAGTTGGATCACATGAATCATGGCATTAGTCTTTTCCAGTTAAGGAAAAAAGCGCGAAGAATTCAAGAATCTTTGTTTTCGTAACATTTTACCTGTGTTATGACAGTCCATTGAATATCTAATGGAAGCTGGACAAAATCATCGAACTTGGTTCCAATTAGAATGGGAATTGCAGTCTGCAAAGAGTCGCACATATTATTCATTAGATCATCCAAACGACATCCTGTGATCTCATAAAGCTTATGAAGAACGGTAAAGATTACGACTCCTAGAAGCTTAGACCATTATCAAATACAAACGCTTCGTTCTCAAGACAACAGTTAAGTCAAGACAGTTACTTTCGCTGTTTCTGAACACTACAGAGGAAGACTCTTCTGCAAAAACTATATGTGCATTTCATGAATCAAAAAAGGCAAGTGAACAAGTGACTGAATTATTGATCGGATGGAGTTAAGACCATTAAAACAATATCTAAAGTTTACTGCTAAAGCAATTCACCATTTATAAACATCATTCAAGTTCCAACAACTACAGTTATTGCCAATTACCACCAGATACTAAACTCATGGCAGGGCCACTATGACCACTTCCACCAAAAAATGCACATAAAGTTCTACCTAAGGCAGTTATTGCTGTTGTTCTAACCTCAATTTTTCAAACATTATTTCCCTCGAAAACCTAATTACACTTCCCTAAATTCTACACTAATTCAACTTTCTTCTGAACTAAGTTAAAAGTACCTGATTCCACTTCCTTGCTTCTGTATACCATCCGATCACACTGCAATATATTCGAAATAAAACATGAACAACGAGGCAAGGTGCAAAAAAGAATGCCAGAAAGCGCGAAAAAATCCGTACTTGTTCAATGTACAGCGACTGGTGAGATCAAACATGAAGAAAATCGCAACGGCATCCTTGCAAGCAATCGGGACCTGATCAAGTGACCCTGTATCACCTGCATGTCCCATCATCAACAAGTTCAAGAATCACTTTCGAAAAAATACACTATAGCGAGATATGATTCATATAAATCAATAAAAAACAATCAAGAATTGAACTTACCACCAACATCCCATATCCTGAAAGCAATCCTTGCTCCTTTAACAAACAACATCTTGTTCATCAAATTCAACCCTTTCATCTCCAACCCCCCTTTTTCCTGTTCATCACCTATATACTTAATCTGCACCATTAAGAAAGAAAAAATCAGAACTTTACAAAACAAAAACACACAAACACACAAAAAACACGCACTCACCACAAAACTTGTTTTCCCAATCTGGCAATCACCCAAAAGGCTAATCTTCAAGCTGACTAAATCCGAATCACCATCACTGTCAACCGGAAGCTCTGCACTTCCGGCCATCTCGCCGGACTCCAAAGACTCCGGCGCCGGAGAATGAAGCGGCGGAGAAAGCCTCCTGTACCTCACCGGCGGGCGGCCAACGGAGCAAGCAAGAATCCTCTCCCAGATGAACTTGAAAAGCTGCTTGACAATGGATACCCTGTCCAACAAGTTCCACCTGATGTTCACGTGGACTATCTTCCTGTAAAGCCGGGTCATTTTCTTCCCCGTCATCTCACCATCATTCTTGACGCCATTGACACAGCTCCATAAACACCATCCACCAGCTTTTTCACTCGTTTCCTGCTTCTCTGCTAGAAATGGCCTAAAAGAGAGAATCTTGGAGCATATATTTCGGTGTTTGGATCGGTAGAATCGGAAGCGAAGGGCGGTTGACCGGTATGACTCAGATACCGAAAGAGTCCACCTTGCCGGCTTCTTTGGTTTCTACGTGCTGTGGGCAATTTGGTCTATTATGGCGTCTTGGTTTGCCTCTGTTTATTCGTTTTATAGAGGTTGGCCGGTTGGTGGTATTCGGAACCAGAAGGGAGGTGATTTTGTTAAGATGGGTAAGTGTTAATTGTGGAGTTAAATAGGTTAAATGAAATATTAGGTTGTATAAATTTAGTATCTATGAGTAAAGAGACTGGAAATGCAATAACTATTATAGCATAGCAGGTTGATTAGCATGTTGATTAAAAAATTGTGGAGTATTATTTTTTTGTAGAAGTTATCATTTACATGACTGCGTTAATTAATAATTATTAACTTTGAACTGTGTTATAATTGGCGGATCACCACACATTTTTGGTGCGCGGGTTGAAATTCTCGAATATAGGGTATTATATTTTAGTACAACTTATTATTACAAGCTATGTTAATAATTTTAAATTCAAACTATATACTCTGTGATAGTGATGGTCACAATACGATTATGAGTGTCGATTTTTTTTGAAATATTCAAGTTATTATTTGGTAAAATAGGTAAATTTTGGAACCTTGTTAATAATTTTATTTTCAAACTATACTGGGAAAGTGTGGGTTACCACAAGTTTATCGTGCAAAGGGTTTATTTTAAATTTTCAATAAATTATAATCTAAAATTTAAAAGGTTATCCAAACGAAAATATCAGAATTTTTTTATTGCCAATTAGAACACGATGAGATACGATTTGTATGTTTTTTTATATAAAAATGACCGGAGTGTTAGTGAGCCAACCATAAAGTGTTATAACGTGTTAGTGAATTTTAATGTCATGTGTTATGGCACGTTGATGGTGCTCTCAGAATTTAAAAAAAAAAGGAAGAGAAGCTACTTAAATATTCAATGCTCTCAAAATAGATTTTTCCTGTTGATTTTGATAAATATAGGATCACGTGAATAGTTTTTTAACTGTGATGATAGTGGGCAAGTCGAACACGTTTATGGCTATTGGTTAAAATACTTATTTAACACATTGTTTTTTGTAGAACCTATAGGTTGCAAGACTGTGTTAGATAATTTTAATTTTGAGTTGTTAAAACCCAGTAAATATTATAAAAGAAAAGTGTAAAAATGACCATATTAAATTGAGAAAGTGCAGAAATGATCCTGTAAAATCTGAAAGTGCAGAAATAACCCTAACATTTTGAGCAATGGTGCAGATAAACCTAAATTGCACTATTCCGTTTGTTGACTAATGTAATTCAGACATTGACCTAAATTGAAAAGACAAAAATACTCCTAAACTTAAAATTAAAATTTTAATGACCATTATACCCACTAAACTTCTTCTCCAACTTTAAACAACCTAAACCCGAACCTCCGCCGCCGGCTAGAACACCGTCGCCCAAAACTAGCTCTCCTCTAAAACCCTAATTCCTCAACCACCTCTCTCCGCTGCTCCCTACCCTGCCACCAAACCCTAGTTCCACCACCACCTCTCCCCACTGCTCTTAACCCCGCCGCCACTCATCTCCAGTAGCCCTAGCTCAACCCCAGACCTCTCACCCTCACCACTGCTTCGCTGCTACTACTGTCGCCACCAAAAAACACCTCATCGCCAATCAAGTCCCCCACTTCCATCACCTCTCTGAATCATTCTTCCATAGTCTCTCCCCTCTATCGCCTCTCTAAATCCCGCTTAAATCATTCTTCCATAATCCCTCACCTCCGTCGCCTCTCTAAACGACGTCGGAGCCAGTGAGGAGAAGGCTGGTCGAAGATGGAAACGGAGGTTGGACAGTGGCTTCTGGTTGAGACGGTGGCGAGGGTTGAGAATGTGGCTTCGGGCTGAAAATTGGGGGGATCGAAGATGAAAACGGGATGGGGGAATCAAAGATGGGAGCGTGGAGGGACGGTGAGGAAGAAGTGGGGGTGGAGGTGAGGTATTTTCTTATTTTTATTTAAGAGAAAAGTGCATTTTAACCCTATATTTTGGTCGAAAGTGCAGGAATGACCTTATAAAATTTGAAAGTGCATAAATAACCCTAGATTTCGTTGACCAAAATGTCAACGGTCAAATTGGATGGAAATTGTAGAAATGACCATTTTACCCTTTTGGTGATTTTTTTTAAAAAATGGTAAAAGATAGTTTAACCTCCCTTCTTTCTTCCTTTTACCATTTTCCCATTCTTTCTTCCTTTTCACCAAGATTGCTGACCATTTTCTTCCGCCGTCTCTCTCTACCAGAAACTCGCATCCTCCCTCTTTCTTCTACCTCTCTCCACCAGAAACCCTCCATCTTCTTCCGGCGATTTGGGTGCAGCCTCAGCTGAGTGCATGAATCGGTGATGCAATTTGGATGGACGAATCACTGAGTGGACAATTTGGGTGACGCGATTGAGATGGTGCACAAGTGTTGAGGTGGTGGCTGTATATTCACCAATTGAGGTGGCACGCTGGACGGTGGTGTTAGAGTAGAGCTGGACGGATCTTTGTGGTCGTTCTTGGAGGGGCTAGGGTTGAGTGGCGCTAGCTAAGGCTAGGGGTGGGTTTCTGGCGGGGTAGGGTTCTGACAGGGAAGGGTTTCAGGCGATGACACGACGTTGCGACTGTAGCCTAGGGTTTAGTGGTGGCTGGGGGAGAGAAGGTGCGCTGTGGATATGTGTGGTGCTAGCTAGGGTTAGGGGTGGGTTTCTATCAGGGAAGGGTTCTTTAGGGGAAGGGTTTAAGGTGGCAGCACGGCGGTGGCGCCATTGGCTGGTGGCGGTAGTTCTAGGTCGGCGGCGGAGGCTCGACGACAAAGTGTGTGGGGCTAGGTTTTGGACGGGTGGGCTGTGGCGGTGCCGCCGACTCCGACGGGGATATAGGGTGTTTGAAGTTGGAGAAGCAGTTTAGGATTTAGGGTTGAAGAAGAAGCTTAGGGTATAGCGGTCATTCTACTTTTAGTTTAGGATTTTTTGTTAAGAGAGGGGTATTTCTATCTTTTCATGATTAGTCAATGCCGGAAATTGGCCAAATGGGTAAAACTGTACATTTTGACTAAAAGATAGGGTTACTTCTGCACTTTCAGATTTTACAAGGTCATTCTTGCACTTTCTCAATCTTATAGAGTAATTTTTGCACTTTCTCAATATTATAGGATCTATTTTTTCGTCCAAAATATAGGGTTAAAAACGCACTTTGCTCTATTATAAATTACAGGACTTTGTTAATATTTTAAGACTAGATTGTTTTTTAGTACCCAACATTTGAGGCAATACCAACAACAGATACAGAATGATTTGTTTGGTCCCCAAAACTAGATTCCTGGTGTTTTTCATGTAATGTTTAGCCAGAATTGCGTGAAAAACACTTTTGCCCATACAAAAAATATATAACAGAAAATATTGAAATTAATTTGTCTTCTTCTTCTTACCTTCAGGGTTGGCGTCAGCTCAAAATTGGGTGCTCCGGCTCAAAAATTACCATTGCATCTCTGGCTAAAAACCTAGTCTTCCGGCTTCTTCGCCGTCGCATCTTTGGCTTCTTCAGTTTTCAAGCTTCTCTATCTCCGGCTGAACCCACCCCGACGTTCTTTTCGATCTTCTGGATCATGCCTCATATGATGCCTCTCCATCTCCCAAGTTACATGCTCTCCAGTTTCGCCTTGATCGCCGGTCTATCAAGTCCGCTCTTGTTGCTTATGGTTTGGATTCTTTTCTGCTCTCGAGTTCGGCCCCGCCTGAAGTTCTGCCTCCTTCCACATATCCTTCCAAGCCGCAATCATCCGCCAGTCCAAATTCAAAATTTTCCACTTGGAAAAAGAATGACTGTTTGGTTGGGGTTGAATTTAGATTTGTATCTTC
>JAULKK010000011.1:1208863-1225080 GCA_032355705.1 Rubia peregrina
ATGAATCATAGAAGAATTTTGTTGGCAAATCTCCGTCTAGCACCCATTGTAGTTTAGTCTTTTGTTTAAAAAAAATTTAAACTCATCTTCTCTTAGATTTTCAGCCATCAATCTCGCATAATGCTCAATCTCGCATTATGCTCAATCTTTTGAAGTTTCACTGAATCAGATTCAGCATTTAAGTTTTGCATTGCCATTTCCCATTCCTCCTGTGAGTGATTTGCTCTCTTACTTATATCACTGAACTCAAACTTGTTTAAGGCTCTGAGTGGTTTGTCCAGTGATTTCAAAGCTTTACTTGTATCAATCAATTTAGTTGTTTTCTTTACCCTCCAGGATTTTTCAACAATAGTTTGAAAAGATCAAGAATTGGACCATATATTGAAGGATCTGACCCGTTTCTCCCATTTCTGAGTAAACCTTATCACCAAAGGTAAATGATCTAAATTACCTCATTAATTACTTCACACAGAACCTCTTGATACTCATCCATCCACAGTGTATTTATAACCCCTCTATCGATTCTCCTCATCACCATATCTCGTTCTGATCTACTGTTACACCAAGTATAAGTCGTGCCAATTAGTATTGAAAATTGGTTGTTTGGTTTAAGAACTAGATTTGTGCTCAATTTGGTTTAAGAACTATATTTGGAATATGATTTGGTAATTGAGTTCCTAATTGAGTTCCTGTAAAGTTTAGTGTGAAAGAGAAATGACTTGTTTTTCCATCTAGTTGAAGTACTTAAGTAACTTAAATAATTGTTTCTGAGGTTTTTGAGCTCAGTTATAATGATTGATCATTTCGTAGTATTATTTAAATGACTTACAAAATTGATGTTGAGGTTTGTGAGCTCAATTATAACAATTGATCATTGTGTAGTGTTCTCACGTTTGCGTATTCCTCTATGTTTCAAGCAATTCACCTGATATTTTCACTAATGCGGAGTTTTATATGAATGAGCATGACCATTGCCTAGAACATATAAGTGATGAAAAAAGGTGCAACAAAACTTGGTTACAAGTTTCTTGAATGTAAAGGAAATAATGAGGAGAAATGCTAAATATTTTGTCATTTTGTTGCAGCCCAGTACAGTTCTTAAGTAGCAGAGCAGGTTCCAAGGCTTGGAGAGGTGATGTTAAGGATCAAAACATGACACATTTCCATATGGTATGATAGGGTACATCTGAGCATTTCTAAGGACCATAGATGTGTGAATTAGCCTTGTGATTTGATGTGTATATGCCACATGATTTAATTACTAGTTTAAACTAAAGTTATGTTTAGTCCCAAAGAAGTTATGTTTGGGATAGTTTTGTTTAGTCCATTAGATTATTAATTTTGTATTGTACATTTTGTGAAAATATTTTTTGATGTGGCCATATATATGTTGTTAGATTGTTTTACTGTTTCTAGTGAAGTGTGAGTACCCTATTCTACTGCCTTTTTTAATCCCAAATCAAAGTAATAGAGCAGCTGCGTGCAGCTGCTATCATCGCCCAATTCCAAATATGTTCTTGCCAAATGGAAGTAATAGGGCAGTTACGCGCAGCTACGGTCAGCGCCCAATTGCAATTCCAAATAAAAAATTGGTGATAATTTTAATACTGATTTTCTAAAAACTGGTGCAAATAAAAAATTGATGCCATATAAAAGCGGTGCCATATAAAATCGGTGCAAATTTTAAAATAATTTTTTAGACAGGTGCTAACATATGAAATCTGGTGCTAAATTTAGCACCGGTTTTTTAGACTGGTGCTAACATGAAATCCGGTGCCATTTTAGCACCGGTTTTATAAAACCGCTGCTAACCAAAATAACGGTGCTAAACCTGGCACCAATTTTTCAAAAAACGTTGAAATTGTTTCACCGGCTACTTAGGCACCGGTTTTTTGGACCCCAAAAACCGGTGCTAGAGGGTCCAAAAATTCGGTGCTAGAGTGTCTGTCATGTGATAGTGCAGCATGTTGCGAGGCGACTGCTTCTCATTCTCCTAGGTAATCATATAACGATAAATTATGTTAAGTTAATTTTTGAAAAGATAAATACGCTATGATCATAAAAATACAATTATCACACCCCATCATCTTGTTGGTTAATGTCACCGATCAACTTTCCGGACCATAGAATCTTATATCCAGTGGCCTCAAATATAAGCTCAAATTGTTCTTGTTCAATAGGCAAAGGTGTCTTCGGGGTGATCACAGGTCCACAAAGCTTAACTCGCTCCCATCTGATAGACAAGTCCGTTTCCTTATCCATAGGAAGCAAGATACCAAATGCAACGACGTCCCTTTGTCCACTATGGTTCAAAACATATAGGCAGCACTTTTTTCCTTTCTGAACAAAAAATCCACAAAATTTGAAGAAAAAAATTCACTAGAAGGAGCTGTAAGTAACAAATCAACAGAAAATAATTTTACCAATGTAATCAATATGAAACTTATCCCCAGTTCATAAAAGTATAAATTGATACGATTTTTGAACACCAACTTCTTTCCATCGCCAAAACCAGTCATTTAGATCTATGAGATTACTAAAATGTAAGTATTGCAATACCTACGGGAGTTTAGAAAATTGGGGACATTTCTTTGCAGAGAGAGCAGTTGCGCGCAGGTGCGGCCAGTGGGGAAGTAACAAAATAAATGATATCATCTGTGTAGCACAGCCGCTCTATTAGTTCCTACCTGGGGAAAAAACCTATTGCAAATTTGTTGCTTGAGAGAGCAGTTGCGCGCAAGCACTCTATTATTTCCATCTGGGAAAGACAAAAATAGAAGTGACGTTAACCGCAACCACGCGCAGCTGCTCTATTAGTTTCAAATGGGGAAAACAAAACCTGAACCAAAACTGTTGCCCCTGAGAGCATCTGCACACAACCGCTCTATAAGTTCCATCTGGGAAAACCGAAACTCGAAGTGGCCTCTGACCACAGCTGCGCATAGCCGCTCTATTACTTCAGTAGAAAAAATAGCATAACTAACAACATATATATGTCCACAACTAACAACATCCAAATATATGCACACAACTAACAACATCCAAATATATGCGCACAACTCACAGCATTAACAGGAAATTGGAATCCAAAATCAACATCCAACAACATCATAAATCACGTTCCTAAATCAAAAACTAATAGAGCTGCTTCCTGTTTGTAAATAACCAAATAATAATGATTAGCACACCACCATTGACCTAATATTTATTACCATCACATACATGCAACAAACAAACATGTGTGTTTGTGAAATGGATTTATTAATAAGAAGCAACTTAACAGGCTAAATTCTTACTATCTCATTTTGTATAACATAATATGTGACAAGGGTCATGTTACCTTGTCATCATGAACGTCTTTTTCTAGGTCACTTGATCCGGATGATGAAGGAATGAATACCCAACGGTCTTTATTAGTTGGGTTGGATGATTTAGCAAGGAAATTACGGGCATCCAAGTGTGGGGGAATAAGTTTACCCAATTGTCCAGCCAGCCATTGTGTTTGCGCCTCAAAAAAGGAAACAAATATCTCATTGAGCTCGACGACCTCCGTTGACACATGTTTCTCATTTAATGTTTCTTCAAACGTTATTGTGTTTGTGCTCCCACAACGACTAGATGCATAACGGCTAACATCAATATGTGGGAGGGCATCATTTATCTTCGTCGTTGTAGGGCAACCTCTCCAACAACCCCGTGATCCTTTTTACCTGTTGCCTGAACGAGGATATCTTCTTTTCCTACTATAACCAACTCTCCATTTTGCTTCTTATCCAAAAAAAACTTCCATTCAACAAAATAAATGCGAGTCATTAGTATGCATTTCATATGAGAATATAATTAGAGAATGAATTATTTTTAAAAAAATCACAATTTAACAGAATTGTTAGCGTAGATCGATAATTTCTTATCCCAATTAGCTTCTAGGAACACCTCTGATCGATCCAATTTGAAATCCTTGCTTTCAGCTTCCCCCTCTGCTTCTTCTACACTTCATCCTTGACTCATAAGCTCATCAATGTTATCCCTTTTTTTCCTCTTCTCGAGTTCACTAGCAAGTCTGCAATTTCCCCCACTACCCGTATGATGGACGCAGTCCTTACTTGCGGCGCTTACCTTTGCTGCATCACTTTTAGCCTATATGGTTAATGATTAGTAAAATATATTTATAGAATTATTAACATAAATGATGTAATTTTATTTATCGACCTTGAATTCAGGGGTCAATCTATGTTTGACAAACAACTCCCACTCTTTTCTATCCATCCATCAGTACGCCATCCATCTATAGAAACCTGGTTTTGCGTTGACCAGTGTTCTAAAACGCGGCGCCTAGGCTCGTCTAGGCGGCGCCTAGGCGCTAGGCGGTGCTAAAACGCCTCGCATAGGGGCTGGGCGTTTGTATTAGGCGTTTGGGCCTCTAGGCGGCCGCCCAGACCCGCCCAAACCCGCCCAAACCGCCTAATCGGGTATTTATTTATTTTTTTAAATTTTATTAATTGGACGCAGATTTAGAAGTTAGTAGGGTTTTGCACTTTTGTTCATTTCTTCTCCTGTTCTCCAACACAGCCTTCACGGCTCCACCCCAATCGCACAAACTCCACCCTCAATCGGACCGGTGTCTTCCACCCTGTCGACAATCGGTGACTCCTTCCTTCTGTCCTTCAACCGTCTACCGACCACAGTCCACCGAAGCAACTCCAGCATCGACCGATCTTGTGCCGTTGTGCGACGGCAACGACGCCACCATCGACCGGGCCACCGTCGTCGACCCAGGCGTTGATCGGAGTAGCAGTGTAGCAGGATCGTAAACCGCCTCTGAAGTTTTCGGAAGCTTGTCCGTGTAATCCTCGTCTAACTATCAAGTGAGTTGGAATTTGAATTATACTGCTTCATTCGTCTGGTTTTGTGCCTACAGCCTACGTACTTGATTTTGGATAATATAGCTAGAAGAATCATAGATTTTTCAGCATGCTGTTTGATGTGATTTGGTTAGCTATTTGTCATTTGCTGTTTGATTGTTGTATTTGGGATGAAGATGGCTATTAATATACTGATGATGACGAGGGTGATTTGAGGTTATTTTAAGGGGATTAGAGCTCAACCACATGCTTCAGTAGGACAAATTGACAACTTTTGAACACCTTGCAAACACTTTAGCTTGGTTAGATTAATGTCTCTGTGGAGTTCTTGATATTGACTTGCCTACTTTACCCCATTGTTTAAGGCAAAGCACTCCTAAAAGAAAAGGACATGGAAACCAATAGTTTTTGCTTCAGAACTAGACTTTGCCATAATCCTCTGTTTTAATTTTAAACACTAAATTTGTTCTCTTTTGTTTGTAACTAGCTTTTACGCCATGCCATCTGTTTGCAGGCATTAACGGTTTATCGATTCACATTTCACATTAATGAGGCAGACCTTGTGAAGCTGAAGACCCCAGGTATATAGGTTTCCAAAGAATTCTGATTTCTTTGAATAAATGTTTAGCTTAATTTTTTTCTCAACCATCTTGAATCATATAGTCATTTGGTAAATACAATTCTACATATGATCTGAGGTGCTAATAATGTGAATTTTTTATTTTTCATTTTTCCAGAAGATACAGAATCTGGCAAGCGGATTGCCATTGGCACAGGAGATTTCGAGAGCATAGAATGCGGGTACTCTTTCCTTGGCATGCTTGGATCTGTAACAGTTTTTGAATAAAAATTACTCCTTTGCTTTCTGCAATTAATTAACAGGGCTAATTCTTGGACTTTAATATTAACAGGAATAAAAATTACTCCTTTCCTTTGCTTAACCTCCTCAAAACTGCTAATTCATGGAATTTGCTAGTGTTTGTTTTGTCTACACATTCATCATCTTGCTTATCAGATCTTGTTGTTCTGCAGTTTAGCGTCGAAGAGCATAGGTTACAAATCTGTACCTGTTGTCGGACTGCCCTTTGATCATGACAGAGGTATGGAGTATATCAGAATGAAAACTTTGATGTATGGGTAATCCTTCCTCTGCAGTTTAAGTTGCTTAACCCCTGTTTAGGGGATCTTGGCATCCAACTCAGAAGTCTTTTATGATTGTTTTATTTTCTACTGATATGATGTTGTTTTATAATAAAACTATTAGTCTATTAGAGTCTTTAAAAGGTAATTATATAGTAGCATAATATTGTTCAAACTTCAAACTCAAAAGAGGTTCATGAAGTTATTTCCTATTCTAGATTATCATGAATATTTTGGTAGTTGACCGCTTCCCTCTGTATGGTCTTTGATGGATTTTCCAAGTATGATTGTATGATACATTTAGCTATTGGGAGTATGTGTACTACTGATCTGATGTGGAAGTTCAAAGTGTTTTGCAGTCAAGAATAAAGTGTTAATCATTTCTGCGTAATTTGGATGAGATTGCCTTTGGTGCTCTATGGTTTTCTATACGTATTTACTTATCTTTTTGATGATTCAATATGTATCGCATATTCATTTGATTGGCCTAAGCTGAGATTATTGTCCACTGTCTTCTGTATTATTTTTACTGATCGAATGTTCAGGCTGTTATTAGTGGTCCAAATCATATGCATCCTAACAACTTGATGACATCAATAATTATAATGATGAGCTAAGTTGTTTTGGGTCTCAGGTAGGAGCTATTGCGGCACAAAGTGTTGACTCTTTGTTGCAAAGCATTCATGAGTGCCTTAGCAGTTCAGATTGGGCAACACGCAAGGCTGCAGCTGATACGTTGATTGTCTTGGCTTCGCACTCGAGCTCCTTGGTAGCAGAGAAAGCCAATTCCACGCTGACTTTGCTAGAGGCGTGTCGGTTTGACAAGGTATGTGTTAAATACATGTGTCTAAAATATTATCCGATTCTGGTGAAAGGATGTGTTGTTCTTCAATGTATTATTTTCCTAATGAAATCAGAAGTTGGTTATGGAATGCATTAGTGGAAAGATTGCTTGTTTAAATGTATCACAGGTCGAACCTGTTAGAAATATACATGAGCATTAAGTTTTTGATTCTCACGTTTCATGCATGTCATGCTTTCAATTTACATTAATCTCTGAAATTGATGCTTTAGAGTGGTTCATTTTGCTTTTTTTGGTCTGTGAAGTGTGTTTTGTTGCCTTGATAATTGATCAACTTTCTCACAAAACTCTGTTAACAGATAAAACCGGTCAGAGACAGTATAAATGAAGCTTTGCAGCTCTGGAAGAAAATCACTGGAAAAGGAGACGGAGCTTCAGATGACCAGAAAGATTCATCTCATGGTGTGCTTACTCCGTATTTATGCTTATCTATTTTATGTTGGAAGTTTTTTTTCTTCTTCTTCCGTTTCTCTATTTAACCTGTTTCCCCCTTACTCTACTTGGTGTTCCCAATATAATTTAGATGGCGAAACTTCAGAATCAGCTGACATCTCAGAAAGAAACCCTCAAAATTCTGGTCAGAAAAGGAGCGAACCATTACCAAAGGATTCTTCTAATGTCCCATCCCCCAAAGATAAAGCTTCGGGTAGCAACATTATGGATAAGGCAGTAGGGATACTGAGGAAGAAGGCACCAACATTGACGGACAAAGAATTGAACCCCGAGTTCTTCCAAAAACTTGAAACTAGGGGCGGCTCTGATGATTTGCCTGTAGAAGTAGTCGTCCCACGCCGGTGCATTAATTCCTCAAATTCACAGAATGAAGAAGAGTTGAAGCACACTGACTCAAGGGAAAGGAGGAGGAGTGGTTGTCAGCCAGAGGATGGTTTTACAGATTTTAGATACCGTAACTCAGAGAAAGGGACTTCTGGCTTAAATTTCAGAGAACGATATACTGATGATACAGATGATCAGAATCAAAGAGATTCATACGGAAACTTTTCCAGAAATGTTGTTCAATCTGAGAATTTTACAAACAACAAAGGAAATTGGCAGGCTATACAGAGGCAATTATTACAACTGGAGAGGCAACAGGGTCATCTAATGAACATGCTGCAGGTCTGGTTGAAAAGATATACTCCATACAATGTAAGAATATATGCATCTGGATTTTCACTAACTTCTGCTTTGACATTGTAGGATTTCATGGGTGGTTCTCATGATAGCATGTTGACTCTTGAGAACCGCGTTAGAGGGCTTGAAAGAGTTGTTGAAGACATGGCTCGGGATTTGTCAATCTCATCAGGTCGAAGAGGTGCTAATTTTATGACTGGGTTCGAGGGATCTTCTAATAGAAATGCAGGGAAGTACAATGGCTTTCCTGATTATTCTAGTGCTAGGTCGGGGAGTGGTGGAGATGGAAGGATTCCATTTGGAGACAGATACACACCTTCTGATGGTAGGCCTTCTAACATTAGGGGGAGGGGCCCTCCATGGAGGGCTGATGCACCCGAGGCTCGGGAATTTCACTATGGAAGGAACGGGCAGATGGGATCTAGGAGAGCATTTGATAGTAGGTCTCCTAGATCAGAAAATGATAATGACCAACCGGGGAGCAGGAGAGCTTGGGACCGAGGAGCTGGACCGGTTAGATTTGGCGAAGGACCATCTGCAAGAAGTGTCTGGCAAGCTTCAAAGGATGAGGCGACCTTAGAAGCGATAAGAGTTGCCGGTGAAGATGGTGGATCTTCTCGAGGTGCAAGAGTGGCAGTGCCAGAAATGACGGCTGAAGCGATAGGGGATGAGGGTATGATGCAAGAAAGGGACCCCGTGTGGCATTCTTGGAGCAATGCAATGGATGCTCTTCATGTTGGTGACATTGATACAGCTTTCTCTGAAGTCTTAGCTACCCGGGACGATCTCCTACTCGTGAAGTTAATGGACCGAACAGGGCCCGTCATCGATCAACTGTCCAGTGATGTGGCAGTGGAGCTCTTACATGTCGTCACACAACTTTTTCAGGATCAAAATTTGTATGATCTATGCATATCTTGGGTTCAGCAGGTATGTTTTCTCCTTACCAGTTACACTTTTGTTATTTCCTAGTTCTTGTTCTTGTTCTAACATGGGGTGTTTCTGTTTCTGGCGTTATTAGTTGCTGGAAGTTATGGTAGACAATGGTCCTGATGTGTTTGGCATCCCCGTGGATGTGAAAAGGGAGATTCTGTTGAATTTGCACGACGTTTCTTCGACGATGGACTTACCGGAGGACTGGGAGGGGGCAACACCTGACCAACTTCTGTACCAGTTGGCCTCTGCATGGGAGATTGATTTGAAGCAGCTGGAGAAGTAACTTTTGCCTCTAGTGTTGGGAGTACATTTTTGTATGTAGTAGTATAACACATTATTTCATTAAGTTGAGTTTGATTTATTTTGTCAGTTATCATGAAATGTGAAATCAATGGTCTTGTTTTATACCTGTCACAATCACAAATGAAGTCAATTTTATTAAGTTTGAGATTGCTATCTTTTGAGCACCATTCCTTGTGTTGGCAGAGGTAAGAATGTCGGAAAAGGAGAACGTTGGCAGAGGAGCAAAAGAGGGGAGAAAGAGTTGCTCAAAACTTTTAATACGAGTAATAAATTTAACAATTGTTTCAAAACAAAATTAATAAAATGTGTACATTAAACCCAATTTAAAACTACACCTATATCAGATCAGGGCATCCTTGATATAGCTTTGAAAAAACTTTAAAAATATAGATGCCGAATTCGAAGTGATTGTGGTTGAAAAAGCCAATGACAAATACACCTAGTTCATCCCTCTTACAAGCCATCAAAGCAAAGGGAGGGGAAAAGAAACAGACTACACAGAGCTACTGCATACTAACTTAATGTACATTACAGGACTCTCCCACGCATTAAAGAGTGTTCTCTACAAAATTGTGGTAGAGGGTGTCAAAGCCCAGAACGACGACACTGCGAATTAATGCCTAGGCTAAAAATTGCAATTCTAGATACAGCCTCACTAGGAATTTTCTATGTACAATTTCTGCCATCCTCAACACCGAACAAGACAGTTGGAAAGGAGAAGCAACGTACCCATCATCAGAGCACCGCAAGCTCTTCAACGTACCCATATTGCCTACTTGGCAGCATACCAATTCTGTGCACATTTGGCGTCGACTGCCAAATCCACCTTGAGAAAATTCTTCCCATCGAATGGTTTTGACATGCAGTCGACCACTATGGCCTTGGCGACCTCTGCTGACTCAGTTGGACCTTCTAGGATGACTTCATCGTGAACCTGTTCCAAGACGAGCTTCACTTGATTGGCATATTTTAGAAAATAGGGATTCATTTGATTACTCGACATTAAACTCATTATGGACTAAAAGGTTAGACTAACCTGCAATAGCAACCTCCAGCCAAGCTCCTTTAATCGTCCGTTCTTCGATATCTCCAACATGGCACACATAGCAACATCTGCTGCACTTCCCTGTTGCAATTTGTTGACCAAGATGGATAACTCAGTAAAAAGTTAATCAAAGGAGATGCCTAATGTCAGATTGATACTAATATGCATAGCCTTTGCAATGTAACAGGAAAAAACACGATTCAGTAACTAGGAAAAGTCGGTAAAATAATATCAGAAGACAACCTGAACGGGTGTGTTAATGGCAGCTCGGTCTATGTGACCTCTCTGTGCAGAAGTGGAGCTTTTATGAGAAGGGAACAGGCGTGCTCTACCGAGCAATGTGTGAACACGTCTGGTCTTACGTGCTTCAGCCCTTCGTTCTTCTTGCCATTTTAATACCTCTTTCCTATCACTATACCATAGATGAACAGTATTTTTTGCTTCCTCAACAGTAACCTGATGATAAAGATGGTAAGTAAGCCGGGTAAATCAAAGTGCAACTGAACTTTTATTATGCAGGTCGATTATAAAGATCATCTCTTATCATTTAGTCAAGACAAGTTTATTTAAGTGTCTTGAAATTTGAAAAGAAAAAAAAAGGTTCAACCCGAGTGCAAACAGACCTTCCAATCACGAGAGAGGCCAACTGCCGTTTTCCCATAAGCAATGGAGAAGTTGAGCATCTTAGCTTTCCTTCTTTCAGAAGCAAAGGCATCCTGAAAAAGGAGAGTATAGTTATAAATACCATCCCAATTGTGGTGTCAAATTTGCATACCAATACATCTTGAACATCCACCAAACCAGTGTAGGCTAATGTTAATTTCTAGAAATCATACAGTGCTTAATATGAAAGTCCATCCAAATCGAATGGTTGGTGAAGAAACTCAACACTACTGTACCTTCAGCAAGGGAACTGGAGGCTTATCTTCACCAGGTTGAGGATCCCATTCAAGAAGCACATGCTTCTTTTCAACGGCCTCACGGATATGTGGATACATGTTCATTGCTGTCCTTGAATGGAAGTCTCCACCAGCTTCGAAAGCATCCATCATGCTCTTGCAGTTGGCCAGATGTGCAAGAATCCGAAGCTCCAGCTGAGATTATAAGACAAGATAAAAAAAAGTTAAGAGATTATGTACATAAAATGGTTTGCATACATATCAGTAAATGCTAAATTGCTTTACCTGCCCATAGTCGGCAACTATCAGTGAATTTCCAGGTGCAGCTATAAAGGCTTGGCGAATCTTATACCTGTCTTTCTCTAAAGCGGGCTGGTTCTGTTAAACGTAACATATGGGAAACAAAAACATGATAAGAAACCATGAGACAAGGAAATTGACTCCCTCTTCATATTAGAAAGCATTTGACTAAATGAACATAAGCTACACTGATGACTGAACAAACACACAGGTAGGGTAAGGACCTATACAGTAACATATTTACATAAGCTACACTGAACTTTTGCTCCTCAATGAATCATCACTACAGAGAAAACAGTCAAGACCGGTAGAAGCTAGAATTCAAAAAACAGCCTTCCCCAATCAGATAATTTTACAAAACAAACCTGCAAATTAGGCCTCCTAGCTGAAAGTCGTCCAGTTTCTGTGTTAATATTAAGTGAACAATGAATCCGTCCATTCTTGCCTGATATGTGAGTCCCCTGTGAGAGAGAGAGAGAAGCAAACATAACCATCACTAACACACTGTTGACTGAAGGAGAAAGAAACCACTGACAACTTATAGGGTGAATAAAATGCAGTAACAACAATAGATATCATGTATCTTCTGCTTCTCAATGCATTGGTTTTTAGTTGTTATGAGCATGCAATAACAAACTCGAGGAGAGACAAGAAAGCTATATAGGTCTTTGTACGTATATATGTAAGAATAACGACGAAACAAAAAAGGATGTTTTTCTCATCTCCGTATTTGATTTGCAGCTGTGTTGTAGGAAACGCGTCTCTCTAAGCTGAAACTTTCTGAGAAACTAACCTGCAAAGGTAGGATGAAGTTGGATATTAAAGAGTCTATTGAGCAGCCTTCACACAAGGCAGATATTGCATGCTTGGCTTCAATGCTTTTGTCTAACTCACTGACAGAACTAGCTGACTGGTCAATAAAATTGCTTTCATTCGATTCAGACACTCCAAGGCAATCATAAGACAGCAACTCAGCATCTTCATCCATTATATCATATTCATCAGAAACAGTTCCAGCAAGGGCTTTCAGTGCAACTCCACTAACAGAGGGCCAACCACTCGCTGTATATATATCTGTCTTCATGGGATCCTCAAAAATCCTATGTAGGGTAATGGTGCGAAATTTTGTAGGAGCCTTCTTTCCTTCTTCAATTATGTTGTCGACATTAGGGACTTTAAATTCCTTCTTTACTGGAAGGGTCTCGTCAGAATTCTTCCTGCAGGCAAATAACGCACAAACATGTTTTAAGTTCATCATCATCTTCAATGCAGAAATATAAAATTATATGAGAAATGCAGGATGTGATAATTTTTGCCATTCCTGATAACAGGTTGATTCAGTTGGGCCAGACTTGAAGAAACAATAATATTGTAAACTATAAGCAATGGGCAAGCAAAATATCTGAGCAACATACTTGTTCTGAATGCCACCAAAAAAGAGTTGGCGAAGTTGTGTATCGCTCCCCACATTCATATGATGAGCATCAGGACAATACTTCGTGGCCCAGCTCCGAAATCTGTCAGAAGCAATCTGTTGCTCTGACTTAGCCACTTTCTCAATTTCTGCAAGGTATGCACGATCAACTAGCATTCCCTCTGCTTCCATTTTAACCAAAAGCTCACCAAACGGCTGCCAATACTGTTTATAGAATTCAAACATTGATCCTGTTGTAGCTCCATCCATTTTCCACTCCAGTCTAGATAGTTTAGATTTTAAACTCTCATAGAGACTATACGTGCTTATTGAATCTAATGCAGAGTAGCAAATCCATGGAATGCGCTCAGAAGTTTGCAGCTCTTCCACAGAAGGAATGGTGACAACTTTACCCTCAGAACCATCTTTCTTTAGTTTTTTCCTACCAAAGGTTGTTTTCATTGAAACCTTACCGATTAAGTTTTCACCAGGGCACAACTTTGCATCAGACATAATCCCGAAATCCCCTGTGAGTGCCTCCAAAGAATACCCACCTTTTAATCTTCTGGATGAATCCCACAATCGTGCCATGTGCATTGTATCAGCGAAAAACCCAGAGACTTTAATCCCGTAGTTCTCTATAACATGGTGGTCAAAGCTATAGTTATGCCACACCTGCATAAATACAATACAATCTATAGGTGGCATAAAAAAATCCCAAATGGATGACAAGATGCAAAGCACCTCAACAGAGAATCACATGAGAGATGACTTTACCTTTTTGATGGATGGGTCCTCAAAAAATGGTGCAAATTCGGCAAGAATGTTCTTGCCACCACCATCAAGCACGTCAACCCAGATACAAGACTTGTCACCACCAAAATTTGCTGTAGGTCCACAGTATATACTAAAGCAAATAATCTCTCCATGATTAACTGGTGTTTCCTGCTTAACATCAATCTTTGATACCTAAAAAATATGCAAGAAACAGTTCAGATGCAGCCAGAATTATATCAATAAGTAGTGGAGATAATCTAAATACAAATAAATTAATTTTAACGGTACAGTAGTTTGTTCTTTCTGCAAATGATTGTTAAACTAACAGAGAATTCAAGCAGTATACATACTTCTGTGTCACAAGCATGGACCAGATGCCTGTATTCATTTGTGAGCATAGAGACTATCTTCTTAGCTGCAGAAATAGTATCCACTACCAGGACCTTGTCATAAATTTTACACAGCTTCTCATTGCGATTTGACTGGACAAAGGCCCCCGATTCCCCAGAGTACTTTTCTACGCGGGTTTCGTTTACTTCATTAGCATGAACAGACTCTTCAGTAGCAACACTGACTTTCATTACAATGGGACGAATGCCTTCATTCAATGAGAAAGTGCTATCCTGTTCTACAAGTAGAGATGGTACAGGACCATTAGCTTGAGCAGATTTTGAATACAACTGCCTTGTCATCGGAGTAATATTCCATTGCCTATTTAAAGTGGAACTCCTTTCATCCTCTAATGCAGTTCCTTGCATATTTGACACAGAAGGGAGACTTGTACTTGACAATTCATCATTCATGTTCCACTCTGAAGTAATTTGACTCCCCCTCTCAGCATTGACTTGACTTCGAATCACAGAAGAAGCTGAATCATGGTTGTTTTGCCTAAAACTATTACTACTTCCATCTTGCCAACGTATGCGCTCATTTTTATAAGCATTCACACTTTTTCTATAGTCCTGAGCCATTTCAGCCCAGCCACTGCAAGTAGGATTAGAATAGCCACGCTCATGTATCTTACTCTTGCCTGAAACCTTCTCAAAAGAACCACCACCAACTGCAGGCCGGTTCGGGCGAGTATGACCCGACCTGGTTTTAGCATCTTCCACCCTGAGAATTACAAAGTTGTCAAAGCAAGATAACAGCAGAAAACAAAGATACCATCATAGCATTACAAATTTATAACTCAAATCATTAACACCACAAAAGTTACAAATTTTCCCTTTCTTGCAAATGAATAAGTAAATAAACTCTCACAAATCTTCAACATAATTCATACATATAAACATAAATGCACGCATGTATCTATTCGCACAAACATAAAAATATACGCTGCAACAGAGCTTCTCTTGCGCATTTGCTGACAAATGTATACTAACAGTCTAACAAAAAAATAGGCAACAACATCAGCTAATCACTAACCCAATAATGTAGAGAACAATACTACACACTTCCTCTAATTTTCACCAGCCAGTGCATCTCTTTCCACACGTTATTTAAAAAGTGCAAAAAAAAAAATCCACTTCAAGAATGAACTAATACCCAACCCAAAAAACCCATTTCAGCAAAATCCTCAGAACCCAGAACACAAAATGGAGGACCCACATCAGCAAATGGGGTTTACTGATTATTACCTGTGGAGGGCTTTGCTGGAAGCAGCCCAGAAAGGGCGGGAAGCGGAGAAAGAGTGCGGGCACGAGTGGCAGAACCAGAAGTAAGGCGGCCGGAGCGTCGCCGCCACCGGCTTAAAAGGGGAGGCGAAGGCGGCGGTGGCGGTGGACTGAGCGGTGAACCCCATTGCAACTCCTCTGCCTAACTTATGGCTTGCGCCACTAATTTTACAGCAAGAAACTGCCGTCTTGAGGGTCTTTTCTAGTTTACCTTTTTTACTGACGGTAAGGAGATGAGGGTTTTAGAAGGAGAGGTATTACTGTTACTATTGCTTCTTGTCTTATGGGATGCATTTCTTACACGCAGAGAAGGTGTGTGAGTGTGAGAGAAAGTGCAGGTGTTTTGGAGAAGAAAGCTGAGATTAGGGAAGGGTTTAATGTTTTAATCCCCTTTTTACGGAAAAGCCCTTCAGGTTTTGATGTTTAGCAGAGGAGGACAGTCCTTATTTTTTGGAACAGCGTACTTCTGTCCTTTGACTTGCTTTGACTACACAAATTGCTGTTCTAATCTATGGAGTTATTTATTTCCAGCCCCTCTAAGAAGAGGGGAAATGTGTTTTTGGGATGGGAAATTTTCTTGTTGATCGAATTTCTTCGGTTGTCAATGATGTGGTGAGCGTCCTTAGCTCTAGTTTGAGATGGATCACTGGTTTAATGCTAAAGTTTTTCCCCGCAAGAAAGGACTTAGAGTTGATTTAGGCGTAATTAGCCGACAAACAAGTTATGTAATAGAGTAAAGGGTACTTCATCTGTCTCACTTCAAGCTGCACACTTTTTGGCCAATGTTCTCATATCATGTTTCACCAACGATAACTTTATTTATGTATAATAATGGTGTATTAAAATTTGATGTTTAGAAAATACATCATGCA
>JAULKK010000011.1:1225180-1236654 GCA_032355705.1 Rubia peregrina
GTTCTTGATGTACTATGAATACCTAATATGATTCGAGCTGTTGAATCTGTACATATAGAGCAGGCCGCCCATTAAATGTATAAAGTCTGGTTCTTCTAAGGATGACAACATTGAAATAACCACCACTTGGTTTTATATGTGGTGCATTGCATAATACACACACATTAATGGCATCATAACACAAGAGGTCATATGTTTACTTCTGGCTTTTCATCAGCCGCAAATTGTAAGAATGAAAATTAGGTATATGGTGAATTGATTGTTAGGTATATGGCATCCATTTAGTGTGTGCTAGAGGGGCTCCAGCTCGTCGGATCATATAGACTGTATTCACTTTTCTGTCTCTAAAATTTCCGACAAATGATCAATTAGTTGTCCAAGTTGCAAAGAAAAAATATCTTTGTATGAGTAAGAAATCGATATATTTCCATGGGTCTCGGGTCTCCGTTCTGTATATGAATCTAAAATGTTGCATAATAAATTTTTATTATTGCAATTAATTTTTTTTAGTATTCTAATTAATCATTTTTTTCTTCAAAAGGCTATGAAAAGACGATTTTAACAAGACTTTCTCATGTATAAAGGCCTCAAAATAAATGTGAATATTATAATGGTCTCAAAACCATACCATATTGGAAAATAAAACGTTTGTTTTTATTTCTAACTATATGATTATTTTTTTAACTTTATAATTCATATTAGATGACTAAACCTTATAATTTAATAAAACTAATTATTTTCAATTTATTGTAAGTTATTGAAATTACATGAAAATTTGTCTCAATTTTAACATAAAATCACCGCGCAACGCGCAGTTGTACTTCCACTAGTTCAATTTAATTCGACAAGAAAAACACGATCCGGCCTAAACCTTATCTCTTATCAACGTATCACTCATTAGTTTTAAATTTTCACGAGGATTTCTAGACCTTTAAATTATTGGTTCTTCATTTCCTTTTCAATCTCACCCCAATCGTAAAAAATTAATGTAGGATCATTAAAAAACGGGGAAAAAAAAGAGAGAGATGATGAATGAACGCAATAATTTACATTTATAACTAATTAATTAGTTAAAAGATCCTTTAAACCCTATATAAACCCACCTCAATCAGCCCAAAGACCATTAAATATATATATAAAATCCTCCCAAACATTGAATTTTAATCTCTAGTTGCATCACATTGTTTATATACGATGGCGGTCTCTAAAACCTCCGGCACTAATATTGTGGCATCGTTATTCTTGGCACTCTTTTTTCTGCCTTTGCTCTTATTAGCTACAGGTAAATTTTCCAATTTCTCTTCTTTTCCGTCTGATTGACGAACTATCTGGATAACTTATCTGCATCTCAATTCAACTCAGTTTAAACCAACTCAATTCAATTTTATATTTTTAAAATCCGTTCATTTCAGTTCTAATTAATTCAGTTCATAATTAATTTTATAAAAGTTAGCTTAGCTTAGTTATATTATCGTTGTTTTCAATAATAAACCTATTTTAAATTCAATTCAGATAAACTCTAGAAAATAAACAACAATGAAACCAAAATTTGAATTTTGGTACTGTCCAGGTGATGCAGTAGATCAAGCTGAGACCAAAGTAAATATAGGGCTGTGCAGTAAATTTCCTAATTGCAATGGTGCCTGTCTTAGCCAGCACTTTCCTAAAGGCGGTTCTTGTATCACCATTAGCCCTGATGCTCTGACGCTCTTCTGCTGTTGCCCAATCAATTGAGTGATCAAGTTTTTGTAGTCCAACCTTTTATTGTATTTGCACTGTTGCGAGTTTGGATTTCTTTTAATTATTATGCCGTTGTTTTAGTATTGTACTAATGAAATTTGGGTAAGGGGGTTGCTATATTAATTATGATTCACTCTTTCACGGCTGGTAATACTGTAATTTTTATTTTAAAAAAAATACTTTTCCTAGAACAAAAGATTAAGGTAGGATAGTAAGGTTGTGTTATTTTCGACTTAGTACCGATTAATTTTAAAGTGGGTGAAATTCTACATCCATCTCGTCATGATGGGAAAATAGAGTTTTTTTTAAAAAAATAAGTGGAATTTTTTAAAGAGAAGAAATGTGCACGAATGTTTTGTGAAAAGTTTAGAAAATACATTTAATATATTGATTAAATAAATATTATTAGCTATCAATTCATTTTATCAAACACATTTTTATAAATCATGTAATAATATTAATTATTTCAATCAGTTAATTAAATCAATTAATATTATCAACTTATCTAATTTTCAAGCGAGTGGGTCTCCCGACAGGCGGTCTGTCCCTAAACTTATGGACAGGCCAAGGACCAATCTGCAATTAATAAAAATATATAAAAATTCGCAGGCTAGGTCATTGGATTCGGGCCGGATTATAACAAATCCTTCTCAACTGCATTTCTTTCCTTCTTCTTCCTTTTGCGAAACAACCAGCGGAGATTCTTCCTTCTTATTTCTTCTTCTTCATCCCTCTTCTTCTTCAATCGATCTGCAAACATTCCTCATTTTTCGATCGATAAATTCCTCAAACATTCCTTCTTCTTCTATCTGCAAACATTCTAGCTGTTAAAATATTTCTCCGATTGATTCGTCATTTTTTCCCCGATGAGCTCTTCAAACAACAGGTTAGTGTCCGGCGAAATTGGCGATCATCTCTATGCCCTGCAACAAGATCTACATCAACAAATTTCAATTTTAAATGAATGAAATTCAATTTAAAGAGGATGAAATTTTTCCTAATGGTGTACAAGATATGATTTTTTTTACATCCGATTGAGTTTATGATGTTTAATTTCCTTTGATGTAAATTTTGCCTAATGGTGTCCAAGCAATCTAGTTTGGCAAGCATTTAACACTCTCGCACATCTTCAGAGAAGCCAATCAACCAGTGCAACACTTAGCAAAGATGGCAAAGAAAACGAAGCAAGCCACAAATTTTCTACATATCATAAGATCGCAAAGTTTTCAGCTTATGATAAGAAAATATCTTCTATTTCCTCACATTAGAAATATTTCACTTCCTTAGATAGGGTATCCAGGTGATCTATTAAGAATTCTTCGATGCTTTGATTGTAAAAGTATTAACTGTCTGGCCATTCTAGTTCTAAAATAGGGGTGGAGGAATTTAGCAATGGAAACACAATTTTTTTATCTTCTACATTTATATAGAAGTAGCTACCGTCTTGCAAAACTTTTGATGGTCAAAGCTATTAACCTTTTGATGATTTTGGGGATCCATTAAATAACCCCACATCATTAAAAAAAGAGATGTAAATTATTGTTGTGGAAAATTTTGGATGTATTTTGCTGTTGTGAACATGTTAAAAACATGTAACAAACATTTTTTTAAAAAAACTATATGCTGCTGAAAATTTCGTATATACTATGGACCTGTTACCTTACAATATTGTTTGTTTTAAAACATGCATTTTTTTTTAAAAAGCTCTATATATGAATTCTGATTTTTTTCCAGATGGTAATGTATAAGTTAAGTTATGAATAGTTTGTGCATGTTATTCTACTACTAGTATATGTTATATTTTACACAGAACGGAAGAGACTAAAATTTAACAATTCAAAATTGTCATATTAACTCTGCATTAATTACATTACAACATGTATTCTTCAGATAAACCCACGTATCAAATTAAAATTTGTCAATTCCTTTTATGAATAACAAAACTTTATCATGAGGTCGTTTGTTTCTGTTTTGTTAAAACATGCACATGTTAGCCTCCAACTAGTATTTCTTATAATATACATAACAGAGGTCACATAATTTTTTATATTTAAAAAAAATTATATATACTGTATTTACTACCTTACAATATTCTTCTGTTAAATTTTTTTTTTTATAATTAAATCCACTTCAAGAATGAACTAATAATACCCAACCCAAAAAACCCATTTCAGCAAAATCCTCAGAACCCAGAACACAAAAAATGGAGGGACCCACAGCAGCAAATGGGGTTTACTGTGTATTACCTGTGAAGGGTCTTTGCTGGAAGCAGCCCAGAAAGGGCGGGAAGCGGAGAAAGAGTGTGGGCACGAGTGGCAGAACCAGAAGTACGGCGGCCGGAGCGTCGCCCCCACCGGCTTGAAAGGGGCGGCGGTGGCGGTGGACTGAGCGGTGAACCCCATTGCAACTCCTCTGCCTAGCTTATGGCTTGCGCCACTAATTTTACAGCACGAAACTGCCGTCTTGAGGGCCTTTTCTAGTTCCCCTTTTTAACCTTTTTTTACTGACGGTAAGGAGATGAGGGTTTTAGAAGGAGAGGTATTACTGTTACTGCTGCTTGTTGTCGTCTGGGATGCATTTCTTACACGCAGAGAGAAAGTGTGTGAGTGTGTGAGAGAGAAAGTACAGGTGTTTTGGAGAAGAAAGCTGAGATTAGGGAAGGGTTTAATGTTTTAATCCCCCTTTTAACGGAAAATCCCTTCAGGTTTTGATATTATTAGTTCATTCTTCTGTTAAATATAATTTTTTATATTTAAAAAAAATTATATATACTGTATTTACTACCTTAAAAATTATATGATTTTTTTTACATCCGATTGAGTTTATGATGTTTAATTTCCTTTGATGTAAATTTTGCCTAATGGTGTCCAAGCAATCTAGTTTGGCAAGCATTTAACACTCTCGCACATCTTCAGAGAAGCCAATCAACCAGTGCAACACTTAGCAAAGATGGCAAAGAAAACGAAGCAAGCCACAAATTTTCTACATATCATAAGATCGCAAAGTTTTCAGCTTATGATAAGAAAATATCTTCTATTTCCTCACATTAGAAATATTTCACTTCCTTAGATAGGGTATCCAGGTGATCTATTAAGAATTCTTCGATGCTTTGATTGTAAAAGTATTAACTGTCTGGCCATTCTAGTTCTAAAATAGGGGTGGAGGAATTTAGCAATGGAAACACAATTTTTTTATCTTCTACATTTATATAGAAGTAGCTACCGTCTTGCAAAACTTTTGATGGTCAAAGCTATTAACCTTTTGATGATTTTGGGGATCCATTAAATAACCCCACATCATTAAAAAAAGAGATGTAAATTATTGTTGTGGAAAATTTTGGATGTATTTTGCTGTTGTGAACATGTTAAAAACATGTAACAAACATTTTTTTAAAAAAACTATATGCTGCTGAAAATTTCGTATATACTATGGACCTGTTACCTTACAATATTGTTTGTTTTAAAACATGCATTTTTTTTTAAAAAGCTCTATATATGAATTCTGATTTTTTTCCAGATGGTAATGTATAAGTTAAGTTATGAATAGTTTGTGCATGTTATTCTACTACTAGTATATGTTATATTTTACACAGAACGGAAGAGACTAAAATTTAACAATTCAAAATTGTCATATTAACTCTGCATTAATTACATTACAACATGTATTCTTCAGATAAACCCACGTATCAAATTAAAATTTGTCAATTCCTTTTATGAATAACAAAACTTTATCATGAGGTCGTTTGTTTCTGTTTTGTTAAAACATGCACATGTTAGCCTCCAACTAGTATTTCTTAACAGAGGTCACATAATTTTTTATATTTTAAAAAAATTATATATACTGTATTTACTACCTTACAATATATATACTGATTACATTAAAACATATATTTATTTTTAAAAAACATGAACATATTTCCATGATTTAAATCAAAGAGAGGTCACATAAAGTCTTCCCGGCATGAAAGTAATACATGTAAAGCATTAAAAAAGCAAATTTGGTCAATTTCAAACACAAGGGAGGCTCTCAACAGCTAAACAAAATGAAAGATAGATTACTCGTGACAGAATTCTTCCATTAAGAAACTTACAATTACAACATTATTCCTATCTGAATTAACTAACAGTCTCTAGTACAATGAATTAATTATTAATCTTAAAAAAGAGATCATCTTCGAATCTTCAAGTTCAGTGTCATCTTCATTTGAATCCTCCTCGTGTCAGAACGTCTTGTAAAGTCCAATGTTCATTATTGTCTGAATCCTTAATAGTTACAAACACTTCAAATTTAGATTCAACTCTTGCAAAAGTAATAGAAGTTGGATATTAACATTTATGAACTTGATCAATAGTTTAAGTTCATGTTAGAACACAAATGAATGGCTCTAGAGTACTTCTCGAAAGATATGAAAATCTGGATGCAAATTTTCTTCAATTAAATCCGTAAATGTACAGCTGTATGGTCCATCAATATATATACCATGAGCAAATTGGAATTCTCCACATTTATCTTCAAAATATTTCGTTTCCATATCTGTTTCTAAAGCATATTCAAATCTCTTAAATAATTTTTTTCCTTATCTCAACATATCCTATAATATTCCTTAAAATCCTCAATTCCATAATTATAGGGATTTTCCATAAATCCAATATGCTTCAATCTCTTGCCTAAAATAATATACTCCCTCTGGTTCACTAACATTGACACACTTTTTTTGCTTTTTTTCTTAAGGCATGCTCGACCATAAATTTATACAGTATATAAACAATAAAACTACCATATGAGATACATTTAGATTCTCTAGTAACTGAATATCAAATTTTTATTTACCATTATTATATGAAACTAAAGTTATCGATGGTCAAACATACCTTAAAAAAAGGTGGTCAAAGTGTGCCAATGTTAGTGAACCAAAAGGAGTATTGTGAAATTCAATCTTCCATAAACCAAGATCCTCGCAATATTCTTCAATCAATTAAATTCATTTAGGCTTCAACTTTCCGTATGTTGCAACATAGAAAGTCTTCGCACACATGAAGTCTTATGCATATATAATTCATTCTCTACTTAATATTCTGATTGCAATCAAAATCCCTTGGAGATAGGAACTACCAAATCTAATCCCATAAAGTAAGAAATTGGAATATTTTGTTCATATCTCAACTATAATCAGATATTCACAAATCAATTCCAATCTAATACAATACTATAAATATAGGAAGTGATATATTCTGCAATCACAACCATCTTGACGAAATATTAAATCCTGGATTCTTCCACACATTCCTTATTCCACCGAAATTGTTTTCTTTGCTGTTTCAACATAAACTATTCCATATTTGCATAATTTCCACAAATTGGTAATTAAATAAATATGGTCTTTACATTCTATTTATGTAATACAAGAATTTTAAATTTGACAAGATGATGTAATGAAATTTTTAAAAAATTATAATCAAAGACAAATTCTTGTATGAGACGGTCTCACAGTAAGACCAGAGATTAAATTTCAAAGAATTCATTATAGGGTTTTAACTGAAGTTTTAAATCTTCAAGAGCTAGGTGTGTTTTAATTAATTTACATTTAACTTCAGGTATAAATATTTCATCTTCTTCTCTCACGTCTCTCTCCCTTTTTTTCTGCCGCCGCTCTGCTTCTCTCCTTCTTTTCTCTACGAGCTCCAAATTTCAACCGCTCCTCTCCTTCGATACGACTGTTCATTTTCTCCATTTTTCATATTTCTCGTGCACAATGATTCGCGATGACGTAGAGAAGTTACGCTTCATTTTCTTGCAATTTTGCCAATTTTAGCTTCAATTACCGGCGATCTTACACAATTCGACCTCCGTTTTGTGTTTATCTTCGAGAGTAATGTCTTCGCTCTGATTTTTAATGCATATTCTGTTGTTTTTTAAATTTTAGTTTACTTTTTTGTTCATGTGACTTTCTAGGATTTGTGTAGGTTATACTGAGTAATATTTGGGGATTTCTCTATTTTTTGTGTTTGGTGAATGTTCTTACGGACTTGTGTTAATTTTTGTGTTGTTGTTTCTTAGATGTCTAAGAAGACTTGCCTCACTGCTGCTGCAATAAAGAAGGAAGGAGGATCAGTAATTTTTATTATTTTGCAACAGTGATGTTTTAGATACAGTTGTGGATGTTTCTCATTTTCTGTTTCATGTTCAGATTTTAAGTGTTGTTTTCAGTATTGGTGTGATATTTTAATATTAGTGTTTGATGCTTGTGGTTTTTTCATGATTATGTGTGCAATTGATGTTCATTTTTTATTGTGTGTGATATCTTTGGGTTTTGTTACGATTTGTGCTAATTTTTATGTTGTTGTTTCTTAGATGTCTAAGAACACTTTCCCACTGTTGCTTCATTCAAGAAGGTAGGAGGATCTGTAAGGTTGGTTATTTTTTAGATGTGATGTTTTAGATACTGTTATTGATGTTTTTGGTTTTCTATTTGATGTTTAGGTTTTAAGTACTATTATATGTGTTGGTGTGATGTTTTGATTTCGGTATTTGATGCTTGTAGTGTTTTAAGTGTGCAATTGATGTTCAATTTTGTTGTTTTGATTGTGTGTGATATCTTACGGTTTTGTTAATATTTGTGGCAGTTTTTTTTGTTGTTGATGATGTTTCTTAGATGTCTAAGAACGCTTTCCCATTGTTGCTACAATCGAGAATGAGTAGGAACTGTAAGTTTTTTTAACTGTGATGTTTTAGATGTTGTTGTTGATGTTTCACGTTCTCTCTTTGAGCTTTCATGTTTAAGCTCTAAGTATTGTTATGTGTGTTGGTGTAGTGTTATAATTTCAGTGTTGAATGTCTGTGGTGTTTTCATATTTAAGTACGCAACTGATGTTCAGTTTTGTTCTTTTGATATTTTAGTGTGTATTGTTTGATGTTTCAAATTTTGATATTGATGTTTTAAATATTGTATTTGATGTTTCTCAATGTAGTTGTCAGTGATGTTATGTGTGCTATTGTGATGTTTTAATTTCATATATTGATATTTTAATTACCGTATGTGATGTTTTATATTATTTCATAGGAATACTTTCCAAGGCAGACCTCTACGATGTCATTGATGAGATGTTAATTTTTTTTAATGAGGAATCATGCTCGCGAAAGTGTACCCTTCAACAAAGGACCAAAAATTGACATTTGATCATTGCGTTGATGGAGTAGAAAAGCCATCCTCTTCGAAACCAATAGGTGAGATGGCAAGACTGTAAATAAGCGAGCAACGAAGGAAAACAAGTCGGGGAAAAAATAGATTTTTTTTTGGGATGTATTATTTGAGAATGATGTTTTATAAGTATTGGTTTATATGTTAGGGTTGAGGCACTGGATTGTTATTGATCTATTAGGTTGATTTGCATTTTTTCATGTTTTTATGGTAGAAAATTTTAGGGCATTTGAACCCTTTTGTAATGGATGAATGACGTTTAATGGTTCGATATTTGTGGCAATTGACATTTTCAATGGCTGATGTAAAACTTAAATTAAAGGTTTCTACTTTTATATGCTAATGTTATATCTCTTTGTTTTTCCTGTGATAGTTCATTTAATTATTTCGATTTCGATTTTGAGTTATCAGTGTTTGATGTTTTATGTCTTTCATTAAAAAATTAAAATTATTTATTCATCTGTAATATACATAAAGTGATGTGAATCACTAAACATATGTAAATTAGAATTTGTTTTTATGTTTAACTATACTTTTTAAATATTTTTTTGTATTTTTATTTGATGTTTAACTATTTTAGTTTGATGTCTATTTAAGTATAATAATTAATTTGATGGTTTAGAGTTATTATTTGATGTTATTTATTTTTAATTTGATGTGTTATTGGTTAATTATGAAAGATAGACTCCTATGCGTGTCAATTCCCCAATCCGGTGGTAAGGGAATAAAAGCCGTCAGGTACACACATATACTCCAATAAAAAACTAACTCAACAAAAATAGAATCCCAGATACAGGTTCCAGATAACTCAGAAAACCCCCTTAAAATAAATAATTAAAATACCCATAAAATTCCTAAAAGTTCTTCCAATTGTCCTTTAAATCGCCAAAAATTTCAGAATTTTCTGAGCATTTTTACTATTTTGTTCTGATTCATACTCCTATTCTGCACAAGCTGTCCAGAATTTTCAGAAATCTGTGCTGCTGCCCATAACTCATCAAAAGCCTACAATCCATATCCAAAAAATTCCAAACAAAATTCATGTAGCAGCTTCCAGTTGTCTACCTCCATAAAAAAATACAGATTTTTTAGATCATTTTTACTATTTTTCTCATCAGCTATATATAGATTGTCCTGAATTTCCAGAAATATTGATACTGCCGTTGCTTAATTTTCCTTCACTAAACAACATCTCTCCTCACAAATTCAACCAAAAATAAGGCCTCATCAACAAGATTAGACCATTCACATAATACTCTAACACAAACAATGTTCGTAAATCCAGAGAAATCTCGAAACAAAGCAGCAAAAAAGGAAAGCAGAAAATTGTAACGAGTCATAAAAGAAACATCCTGATCAAAAAACCATAATGCTCTTCATAAATAACCTTTTCTAAATCTTCATAATCACCGGCTGATTTGTCAAAGAAGAAGGGGAAATTAATACACGAGTACACACCTCGACTGTGGATTCTATTGAGTTAGGGCAACAATCTCTATGCTTTGAGAGGAGCATGACAACTTTAGTTAATCCGACACCAGTGTTTTGCAAGTCGATTGATGAACGTAGAAATCGAGGGTTTCTGGCAATTAATTTGACGATGGCGTTCTGCAAATTGATTGATGAACATAGCAATCGAAAGTTTCTGACAATTGAAGGTTTCAAAGATAGGTTTCTGATAGCACAGGCAGGTTTCATATGCTGGATCGACGACGAATAAAGAAAGGCGGCGATGGTGGAGCGGATTAGGCATTGATAGTGGAGGAGGTGTGAAGAAGATGATGAGTCCATTCTGTTTTTTTTGTTTTACTGCTCTTTGGTCCTTGAATTTTTTTGCACATTTCATTTTTTACCCCGAGTTCAAAATATTCTATTTTCTTCCCTTGAATTTAGTTTTCCTTTTTTCTATTCTCCCTTTAGTCCTTGGTCTCACCATGAGACGGTCTCGCAAGAGACAGACTCTATTATTTATATTATATTTAATCCTTTAATTAAGGTAGAACAATTGTAATTTGTTAGTTTATAAGTTTTATTAATTTTTTCATTTGAAGTTAAATTTGAATTTGAACTCTTGAAGTTAAACATAAATTATTAAGTATGAATTTGGTTTCTATATATTTTCGTATTAATGGGGCAATAGTTTTTAAGAGGGCAAAAAAATTTCGTATTAAACGGCCATTTTTATTTTGCCTTTCTTAGTCATTCCCCTTCCATAATACCCTGGTTTCGCCACTGATTATTACAATTCCTAGTTTTGTTCTACTCCCTCTGTCCAAAAATAATTGACGCATACACTTTGAACTCGATAATTTAAGGAAGCTTATGTGATATAAAATAATTGTGAAAAAGTAGGGATATTTCTGTTCCAAATATTACGGAGACCCTCTAAGAGCAGCAAATTTTATATGTGGGGTGGTGAGGGTCCAATGAGATTATGACAAGTGTTAATAAAAAATTATAATTAAATGCATCCTTGTTTTTCTCAATTTGAATTTGACACTTGTCATAATCTCATTGGACCCTCACCACCCCACAT
>JAULKK010000011.1:1236754-1247599 GCA_032355705.1 Rubia peregrina
AATGATATTTGTATCTATATACTGGTTAAAATTTATGGTCAAACGTGTCTTGAGAAAGTTGACCAAAAAGTGTGCAGTTTGAACTGAGACATAGGGAGTATTTATATTCACCAATTCCTTGTTTAGTGTACATATACGTTCAATTTTTTGAAAGTGCATATGTACCCCTAGTGTTACCTGAAAATTTAGATAACATTGGTTCTTGTCGGATTCAATTGAAATGATCATTTTGCCAATCTTTTTTTAAAAAAGAAAGTTGCTTTTTTGAAGACCCATTTGGATGAACATCTGTTGCAGAAAAAGAAAAAAACCTACTTCTGCCCCTGTGCCTTGCTACCATCTCGCCGCATTGCTCAAACCAACGCAAACCTACTCCAACATATTTTTCCTTTTAGTCCATCTCTAAAATATGTCCCCACCCCCATGTTTAGTCTTGTCACCAATAAATATCCATTGTGAACGGTTGTAGCCAAGACAACCCCATAGTAGTCACAGTGGAGGAACGACGTAATGACTGTCTGTAATGGTAATCGCTTGTGGGCAACAATCAAAATAGGTCATCTTGTGACGGTACAAGGTCTAACCCACTGAAATATAGGAAACCGGGTATTTCTATAGTACTCTGTATTTGTTGAATTGAGTTTCTAGCGCATACCAGAGTTCCCACCCTTTTGTAGTATCACATTCACGACAGGTAATGAGGGCAATGCTCCCTAGGCAATACCTACTTTTGGGCCACAAAAGAATTGCGATGTAGCATGACTTCCTAGGATGAAAGCGGGGTATAGATTATTTTTATGCATTAACTTTTAATTGTGTTGGTACTCTTGCGACTCCGACGGAATTTAGGTTCTCCTCCACAGCTGATTGAAGAAATTCAGCAACAACCTCCAAGAAGGTTCTTATACTAGAACTGCGGAGTTGTGGCAACCCGGTGGGAATAAAGAGAAAAGTATTTTTATACCCCTACATACTTGACATAAGTGCCAATATAACCCTCAGATAATTTTAAGTGCAAAAATAGCCCTACCTAGTTGATGTAAGTGTCAATATAACTCTTAGAACCCATTTCCATCGGATCACCGCCAGTCCGGCAGTGGTCCGGCTGAAATCCGGCGGTCCGGCAGTGGTCCGTCGAAAATGAGGTCCGAGGATTATATTGGCACTTACATTTACACTTAAAATTATCTGAGGGTTATATTGTCACTTATATCAAGTAGGTAGAGATATAATGATATATATCCCATGAATAAATATGGAGGCATGTCGTACCGTTCTGCTTCAAAACAAAACAGACATGCACTCGAAACTACTTAAATAGGTGCCTTCCCCCGATGATCGGAGAAATTCAGCAACAGTCTCACCAAACTAGAGAGCTGATGCAATCCGGTGAGGACGAGATGCTTAAAGGCACAAATCGAGTAGCAGACTGCCTATATGGCATGTTGACTTCAATCCGGGAACTTCCTAGGGATTGATATATAGGTTCATTTGAGAGAAACTCACCCACTTTGTGTGGGTTGTTGGTTTTTAAGTTTAGAAAATTTAGTTCTAGTTGTTAGCAAAGGGTTGTACGACCTAAACCTGACATATTTATGTAACAAATTGAAAAATTAATGAGAATAAGACCACTATTTATCAAAAAGAAAAAAAACTAACGTAAGTGGGTAAAATAGATTTATAACTATAACTTTAGGTTGAAAGTGCCAAAATAATCATGCAATCTCATAAAGTGTCAATTTAACTCTAACTAATTATTATATGTGCCCATCTAACCCTAGTCTAGAAAATTGCTGATATAGCCAAACTCCCTAATTTTGGCATTGACCAAATGAATCCAGGCATGACCAGAAAATGAAATAACAAAAATACTCCTTATGACAAACCTGTCTTTTTTCTTCAAAACCTAATGTTGCTGCCGTCGTGCTCCCTCATCCTGCCATTTTCCCTTCAACGTCGGAGATGGCAATCTCTATCTCTTCTCTTCTTCCCCATTACCCTCCCCCCGCCGTGAGCGCCGTTGAGCCTTCCTCCTCCCCAGCGCCGACACCCTTCTTCCCACAGTCGCTGCTCTTTTTGCTTGAAACCCCAGAGCCGCTAAGCCATCCATCTCCCCATCGCTACCACCTTCTTCCCCCCTCTTCCCGCCACCCTCATTGTTTGAAACCTTAGCCCCTCTCAGATCGTAGCGCCACTCTACCTCACCCCATAGCTAGCCTCTTTTTCCCTCTCCCCGCCGCCCTCAGTGTTTGAAATCCTAGCGCTGCTCAGACCCCAGCACCAGAAACCTACCCCACAGCTAACCTGTCACCCTCATTCTCCCTCTCCATGCCGCCTCATTCTCCCTCTCCCCACTCGCCATCACAATTTGAAACCCTAGCACCGCTCAGCCCCACCCCACAACCACCCCGCTGCTTAGACCCCACCCCGCTCAGCCCTAGTGGAGGAAACCTTACCACTGCTCTCGATTCACCACCATCACTGGCGCCTACAGCCACTAAGGAGGTGCCGGAAACAGAACGAGAAAGACCATAAATGTATAAACTCCCACCAGTGGACGAAGGATTTTGGCAAAGGAGTGAGAAAGAAACGGGGAAGAGAAAGGTTTTCTTTTTTTTCTTCATTTTTTAAGGTAAGGACAAAATCGTATTTTCATCAGAATTTGGTCAAACAAACGTTGACTAAAAAATCAGTTGTGTCAAGGTTATTTTCGTACTTTCTGCGATTGCAGGGTTATATTGGCACTTTCAGTATAAAGTCGGGATCATTTTAGCACTTTCCTCGATGTATTTTCAATGTCTTAGACCTTGTTGAGATTGTATGTCATTAAGGCTTTATGGTTAATGATATTGATGGAATAAACTTAACGCAATGTATTTTCAATGTGTTAAACCTTGTTGAGATTGTGTCATTAAGGCTCTAAGGTTAATGATATTGATGGAATAATTTTGTTATAAAACACAAAGTGCTGCAGAGAACAAACTAGGGTACCTCAAGGAAAACAAACATGTACTAATAGACAAGTAATATGTACCAATTTTATAGGCTTCTAAGGATGACGAAACCAAGGAGCCAAAAGGCCAATATTGTGGTGTTTTACACAACAAAGAGTGTCTCATATGATCGTATGGCTTCCCCTTGTAAAAAAAGTGAGAAACATAATTTCATTTTGATGCTCATCAAGACAATTTTGGTAAGGGTTGCACGTTGGTGGAGAACAGACCTATAGCTTAATATATACGATCACGGGTCACCTTTACATAATACCAATTGGTTTTATGATGAAAACCCATGACTCTAATACTATTTACATGTATCTGTATCTTAATCCGTCGAATCTACTCCACCATCATCACCATCGTTGCTTGAGCACAGAAACTCTAAAGCTGTCACTACATCGCTTATCAATGGCCGAACTGTCGCTTCTTCTTGAAGGCACATTGCTGCAATGGCAAGAGCTTGGTACAGTGACTTCATATCCAGTTGATCTCCTAACAAAGGATCTGCCATCAGATGAAACTTCTTCTTGTCTTTGAACAATGGCTGTGCCTGCATGCCAGTCAAAAAAAAACTAAGAAAGAGCCTACATATTGGACAGGAGTCACATGAAAAAAAGGTTTGGTGCGCGAGGATAAAGGGTATCGGATCTTCTGTAACACTCCGTGTGATAGGACACGTGTCACGCTATTAATAGTGTTAACCCTAAATGTTACCAATGGTTGAATCTCTATCAAGAAAAATATCAAAGGGCTTCATTAATTTTCTCAAATGGAATGCAAAGATTACAATTAAGGGCAAGATTCACACACAAGAAAGTGTGGTGTGTGAGAAAAGAACATCAAGATGCAAGTTATCTAAAGGGCTGTTCCTCAAATACTTCAGCTGTTATCAACAAGAAAACTCAACAATACTTAATATAAAGGTCTAATGGGTAAGGTATACACACACAAGAAAGTGTAGTCTGTCAAATGTTTTATATTCAGAAGTAGTTTCATTTTGAACATGAAAAGATTGAGCAACATGAAAGAACTTACCCACTGAATTAGATTCTGCTCTCCACTCAGTCTTGAAGTGTCGATGACTCGCCTTCCCGTGATGATCTCCAAGAAAACAACTCCAAAACTGTAAACATCTGACTTGGTAGACAATTGACCTGTTAAAGCGTACTCGGGCGCGCAATATCCATACGTTCCCATCACTCTCGTAGATACATGATCTTTATCGCCCGTTGGACCTAGCTTTGCAAGCCCAAAGTCAGAAAGCTTTGGGTTAAAGTCTTCATCTAAAAGTATGTTAGATGCTTTAAAATCGCGGTAAATCACCGGGGGGTTAGCTGTTTCGTGCAAGTACTCCAGCCCCCGTGCTGCGCCTTGCGCGATTTTCATCCTCGTGTTCCAATCAAGAGGCGCCTTGTCTGAGCCGACATCAAGAAGGTGATCTTCAAGTGAGCCTTTGGCCATGCATTCGTAGACTAATATTCTCTGATTACCATCACAGCAGTATCCAACCAATTTGACAAGGTTATTATGATGAAGGAGACTCAGCATCAGAACCTCAACAAGAAATTCTCGGTTTCCCTGAAAACCATTCCTGTCTAACTGCTTAACCGCGACATCCTGAACAACGCGAATGAGGGACAAATTAGTAACAAAAATGGAATCAGATGTATAATGTTACTCCAATGGAAAGAATATGTCAGTACCATGTTTCTGTCTTCAAGATGGCCTTTGTATACTCGACCAAAACCCCCTTCGCCAATCAAACACTCGGAGTTGAAGTCATCAGTGATGGAGCATAAATCTTTGTATGTGAAAATCTGAGCTGAGATATTCTGCTTTCCGATTTTCTCGATTTCTTCTTTTATGTATTGCTTTCTGCTGCTATCTGCACAGTCATTTCACCCGTAAATCGCTGTTTTGTCTCAGCTCAGCGAAAAGAAGAAATGAAGTAGAGGAGCAGTAAAGATTCATCTTGAAGAAATGATCACGCCTAATAAACAACCTCATTTCGTTTGCTTCTACAAGTAATTCGCAAAAATCACATAATTAACTCCTAATAAACATCAAGCATGGCTTATAATTCTTCCATGCTGAATCAAAATTCAAATGTATGTCGGAAAAACATTTCTTGACAAAAAGGGAAAAAACATTGATATATATATCATATGCAAAATCAAGAAATCATCTTTAACATACAACAAGAATACATTTGGATGAAGATATTATATATATGCACCAAGAGATTACCTGTCTTAAGTGAAAGATTAGCGAACGAACCTAGAGTTCTTGTCTCATCCTTGTCGCCGGCGCTCCTTCTGAAACCATCAATGCTGTTTCTCAATGAAGCTTTGCCAAACTTGTCTCGTGTCATGCAACACGAAAAGCAGTTCATCCTTTTCCTTTCTTATGTCAGACCAATCATATTTGGATCCCAAGCACATCGATCGCGCGCATGAAGCTGCAATGATTAAGGATGTTGTCCCCTTACAGAAGATCAAAACAAGAAGATGACTCCAACCCGAATTCAACGACGAAAATTCAATCAGTCCTCGAAAGGGCCAGTTTTTTCTTCTGGCCTCTCAAGAAACTCACAAGAAAATTTTGTCAGGGCCAGTTTTTTTTTTCTCTCCTTTTTTCCCTTACTTTTCTGTCCCTGCAAAATCAATGTTTTCCCAGAATTGGGATGGAAGTTTGTCAAGGTGTCGAATGTATGAAAAATGGCGGAAAAAAAACAATTTGCTCCAATGTTCCATGAACCAATCTTTTTCTCTCCACGTAATGTGGAGCTGTTTCATGACAAACCTGAGTAGTTTTTTTATATTTTTCTAATGCAGACAATCTTCCTTGAAATTCTCTGTGGCTATATGGCAATGCATTTTTAAATTAATAATTCTCTCAAATATTTAAATTTATGCACGTACCATACCTCGCTCAATTGAATTAAACAAGCAGAAGTATACATAGGATAGGAGGTCCATAAATATATGCATCTATACGACTTCATAGACTAGAGTAATAATATTCCTCAAAATATGATTCTCATGATTTTTTTAATCATGATTCTCAAAACATTTGTTAAGTCTAAATAACAATGCATGTACTAAAATTTGATAGTTAAGAAGTTCAAAAATGTTACTTTTTTTGATATTTGCTACAATTTCTCATCATCCTTTCAAGTAATGTTTGGCTCATGGAATTTGGCCTTGTGTTGCTGAAGTTCAAGTCGTATCTCAACTGTATCTTATTCAAGAAAGAAGTTTCTTCCGATCCATCAATTGAAGGATACTTTGAATATTTATGCAAAATCAAGATATTCACAAGGAGATTCATATAAGTTGGTATGAAAACAAAGTAGGGATCTTTGGCCATCTTCTCATGAAAGGGAGTATCAAATATTTGTTTTTGTGAATACATTTGTAACATTATTGCACCAATCTTTATGAAAACATGTGAAATGTCACCTGCATCCTAGTATTATTTTCACTCCTTGATCAATAAGTATTAATAAACCCACTAATAAAAAACAAAGTCTTCCAAATTTTTAAAAAACTTTGATGGCTAAAACAAACTATTTAAAATAACTAGTGTCCTCAGGGACAAAGCATATCTATGACGGATGTGATTTATTTAAAATAAAAATGGCCCCAAAATTTTGGATGAATTAGATTTTACTATATATAGCTTCCATTATAAAGATTATTCTTCCTTAGGGATATGCTCGTTGCAGGCACTGATGGAATATTTGATAATGTGTTTGATTTTGAGATATTTGAGGAGATCATGAAAAATCTCAATGCAATATGGAAAGCCATCATAGTTTGTGGCCGCTAATCTAGGGCATGAGGTGAGAAATAAATCCCCCTTTAAGTATTGTGCAACTCCATTTACTATAAAACTTATGGATGACTGATGGGATGAGAGAAAATACTAGGATGACAAGTACGATGATGTACTTACATAGTTTGATGAATTTATTATATGGTTTGATGTTTGCAGTCAATGTTTGAAGTTGAAAAGAGAAAAAGATACACTCTCCATCCCATAGTCTTCTACACAAGTGTAGATTGAAAGCATACTAATGGGGGGGAGTCATTGAGCATAGAGAAGTGGTTGAACGAGTAAAATGAAGAGAAAAAAATATATAAGTGAGTGACTGTGAATAAGTAGAACATTACCAAAAGCGAAAATATACAAAGTGAGAAGAAAACTCTAGATCACACACATATGAGGAAAGTGGGAAGAAGACTAAGGGGGAAGTGGAGTACTTTATTGTGTATATTCATGCCCATTTAGCTTGGAAAATGCTCAAATCCAAGATTAAAAACCAAAACAATACACATCACTTTAGTTTTTTAAAAAAATCATATATTAATGTAAACATATAAACAGGAAAAATGATTTCAACTCTGGTATCGAGTGCCCTGGAAGCGGAAATAGTAGTTAGAACCTTGTGCTTATACAAATAACCTTCCATAAAGGTAGATCATGGCACATAATACCTCTTTAACACGTAAGAAGCACTTGTGCTCATTGGGGAGAACACAATGCATCGGAAATATTGCCTATCTTTATTAGCCACCACCTATAGTGTCAATCTCAATCAGCAAGAGTATTCATAGTTTTGATTAAACATTATGGTATATAATTTAGGATAAAAAGTTAACATCTAGCTCTAATCTAACATACCAGTCTCATTGGGTGACGATGTATTTCGGGTAGAATAAGAATCTTCTTGCTTTTTTTCTCATTTTTTCTAAAGGCGCTGTAGTTTTGGGGATCATTACTAAAGATCTTTTTGTGTGAGTTCAAGTTGTGTCTTCTTGCCAAGTTGTTCTTAGAATACTTAAGCATCCAATATAGTGACTCGTGAGTTCAAAATATAATGTATGAGTTTTGTGTCACTATATTGTATTTAGAAAAAGTTGTGTAAAAATCGTGTGGTAAAAGTACAGAAATTGCACAAAACAGGTGGTAAATTTTCATTAATTTTATACATACACACACGCATATATATATATATATATATATAATATGTGATATATTCTTAATGACGAGTTTGTGCACGTACCGTGTAATTCTTGTTGATTATTAATCATTGACCAGTTCAGGACAATCGCTAAAGCTTAATCACAATTTGGTCATTCTATGCCAAAATGGTAATGACTATAAAGCATAAGTCCCGGATTTGAGCATTTTTCAAGCTAAATATTTATGATGAGTTAGAGCATGTATCGTGCCAAATTCGTGTCAAATGTTAATAAAGAGTTTTAACATTTTTGACAACCAATTCATGATGATCACTAAATATTGCTCACAACTCTGCGCGTTTTATGTGCCATAATTTTAATGACTCCTAAAACATGAGTTTGAGTGTTTTTTGTGCAAATTTAATAATAAATATTATGAATGAGTTCTAGCGCATTTCATGCAAAATTATCAATCACCCTTAATTAATCACGAGTTCAAACTTTTACTTTTTTAAAAAAATAATAATTTTAAACCACGAGGGGCGGGGAATATATATTGGCTTCCTAAACCATCATAACAAAACTAATGTTTTACAAAAGTTCAAGTTTGTATTAAACTTGAACAACCTGTGAGTAATATCGATCTACCAGCAATACAGTTGTTTCAAAACAGAAGACTTTATCTTGAGCTAGTAATCTAGAGTACCTAAATTAGCGTCATCTTTGTAGTTAAAATCTGCACGATTCCTATGAGCAATGGACTCCACCGCTACAGGCCATGTGAAAATGTTAACTACTGCAGATTTAGCCTATAAATGTTAGATCCTATGGTGCTATTCAGATACTGGGAAGACCGAGTCGATCCCCGATTAAAGCTCTTGTAAATGATCCCTTTGATGTAGTTGGGAGAGTTCAAACTTTTACCATGCAAAAGTCATAATTGCTCTAAAATAATCATGAGTTCCAGAATATATTGTGCCCAGTTCAAATAATTTCTTATCCCAATTTTTGATGACTATTAATCCTAAGTCCGAGCATTTTTAGAAACACCATAGAATAGCTCGTCTTAATGATAATGCTCGACATTAAAAATTTACGTCATGTTACAAAAATAAAACAGTGAGGCACGTTTACATTAAGATTGATACTGTAGGTGGTGGCTAGTAAAAACAGGTGATATTTTCTATGTGTATTCAGCCCAACGAGCACAAGCGCTTCTTACGTGTTGAAGATGTGTCATGCTCTAACTTATGGGAAGGTTATTTGTTTAAGCACAAGGTTCCAACCACCGTTCCCGCTTCCAGAGCACTCAATAACAGAGTTGAAATTATTTTTTGATGTTTATATGTTTACATTAATAAATGATTTTTAAAATCGAAAGTGATGTGTACCACTTTGGTTCTTAATCCTGGATCTGAGCATTTTATAATCTAAATAGGCAATAAATCTTAATGATGAGTATGTGCACATGTCGTGCAATTCTTGTTGACTATTAATGATTGACCAATTCTTGACGACTGCTAAAGCTTAATCACAAAATTTCATTTTCTGTGCCATAATGGTAATGATTCTTAAGCGTATGTCCCATATTTGAGCATTTTCCAAGCTAAATATGTTATATCCCTTAATGGTGAGTTAGAGCATGTATCGTGCCAAATTTTTGTTAAATGTTAATGAAGAGTTTTAACATTTTTGACAACCAATTCTTGATGATCGCTAAATCTTAATCACAACTCTATCCATTTTTTGTGCCATAATTTTAATGACTCCTATAACATGAGTTTGAGCACTTTTCATGCAAAATTAATAACTATTATGAATGAGTTCGAGTGCATTTCATCCAAAATTAGCAATCACTCTTAATTAATCATGCGTTCGAACATGCGAAAGTCATAATCACTCTTAAATAATCACGAGTTCCAGAATTATGTTGGGAACATGAGCCAAAACAACAATGGGAGGATGGGTACAACTCCAATCATCTTTTAAAAAAACAAGCTCCCATTCTAGCAACATGCACAAGGTAATTTATTCTTTAGGAAACTTTACATGTGTAGGTGTTGAGCAAATCACATGTTGCTACTTGTTTAATTAATCATTCACTCTTCGTAATCTAAGTTATTTTTATTATTATTTAAAGGCTTCGTATATAAAAAAAACTCGAGATTGATGGATTTAATGTATGTCTATGAATTTAGGGAAATCGTGTAGATGTTGCAAATAGCCAGAAGAAAGGGTGATTATTAAATTTTGAAAGACCCCAATTAGTGAGGGAACGAAAAGTATGGTGTGAAAGACATCAACCAATTGGACACGTATAAAGACTAAGGTATGAATAAAACAATGTGTCAAGAAGTAATGTCAATTTTCAAGTGCTTCATCCGCTCATGATAAACATGATTTACAATATACATGCAGAGGTAACTATACATACCAATAATGAAAATGAATAGCTAGAAAACACATGAATTAGTTGAGATATTCAGATTCTACTACAGATTTTGAAACTGTGGATTGCTTATTCGATTCCTGGAAATTAAAGATGATCCAATAGAAAAACCAATCAAAGATTATATTCACTTCAACAACTCCAGTATGGATCACAATAAGAATGGATGGAACGATGTCTAGAATACCATATTATTTTGACTGAGATAGAGGCATACAGAAGATCTAGCTATCTTTTTTGTGAAAGTCGCATGAATAAAACATTTCATCGTTACAATTCCCAACCAGTATCACATCATCCACATAAACTGCAATTGCAACTAAGCTAAAAATGAGTGTTGAATCCAAAACACGAGTTTGGGTGTTTTCTGTGCCAAATTTTGTAATGACTCTTAAGCATGAGTTCAAGCTATAAGCATACGAAATTCATA